>JAJHSJ010000697.1:0-34179 GCA_021015155.1 Magnolia officinalis | reverse complement strand
ACAAATGATACACATAAAAAAGGACAAAACACTGATCAAATACAATAGAAATATACAATAATTGTAAGGTAAAAAATTCTATTAACATAAATCCAATGCGACTTTCACCTTCGTGGAATCTGTTCGCGTTTAGATCAACACCAATAATCCTTGAAGCTCCAGCAATCCTTGCCCCTTCTGCGGCCTAATCATGTAATAATAACATCATTCATCATTTCTCATAAATAAAAAGTTACATAAAACAAATGCACCTTATATAGATGAAGGTATAAGCAATTTCAGAAAGAATATACATCCGAGGAACATAAACAAAAATATTATTGTGTGACACAACAATCGTGCAGTCTAGCCCTGTATATCATGTGCATGGGGCTGTGGAGGAAGGGCTTAGATTAGAGTAGCATGGCGGGATGGTCCATGCTCTATCAGTTGATCCTAGATGTACTCCAACAAAAAGGACAATTACAACCAACTGTCCGCATTCAACAAGCGTCCCTCAGATAGTTCAGGTCATATATTGGGGGATACTTGTGACTACCACCACCATGGGACCCCTTGTGAAAGAATTTGGATCACACTCTTTTTAATTTGCTTAGCAAAATCTTAATGGAACATGTATATATATTCCTCGGCAAATAAAATTACAAGTAAAAGAAAAGAGAAACTCACAGCAAGACCGACTGCTCCAACCCGAAAATAGCAACACTGGAACCCCTTTTGGGTTTTGCAACATTCAAAGTAGCACCAAGACCTAAAAAGGAAAAAAAACCAATTCAATTACAAAAAAAAAAAAGAAAAAACAGAAGAAGAAGAAGAATCCATGTTGAAATTTCATGAAACAGAGGAAGTGAAGTAAATAGAAAGTCGAATTTTTCACCTGTTGATCCCACAGCTAAGAACACAAACTTTATCAAGAGGCGCAGCAGGGTGATCTTGGCGAGACAACCGACATGGACTACAGTGTATTCGCTGAAAGTGGAGGTTCCTACAAAATGGTAGATAGGCTTCCCATTGATGGAGAACCTAGACTGCCATCACCAATCATCACTCCTCTGTCCGTGTTTATCCTAAGGAGGTTACACATGTTGCTTTCCTCTGATTTGCAGTGGTCACATTCCTTGCATTCTCCTGTGAACACAGGGAGTACATGGTCGCCTGGTTCAAGATCTGTGACACCCTCTCCAACACTCCTACAATCCTATAAATAAATAGTATGGCAGAAAATTACAAACAGTCAATACAATAAGTATTGTAATTGTATTTGTTGATTCTATTCAAATTAGAAGAAACACAAAGGCCCAAATAAGAACATGATCTGCAAAAAAGAAACAAATGAAGAAAAACAAAATTAAAAGAATAAAAATATAATTAAGAGAAAGGAAGCATACCCTCCAGCTTCATGGCCAAAGATGCGAGGGAATACAGGTGTCTGCCCCTGCAATATTCAAATATCCTATTTTCATTTCAAACCAAGAAATACCTTTTTTTTTATTATCTAAATGGATTTTTCTTCCTGTAAATAGTACAAGTTTAAATGATTTACAGACAAATCATTTACCCTTTTGGATGGCCTTCTTGGCCTATAAATCATTTATAGGCTATAAATGATTTTCAGCATTTACCCATCTCATTTACAAGCAAAAAGTTCAGACCTCTCATGAACATCCTAACGCTGAATGGAAAGATTGGCTCTACTTAAACAAATTACAGGCTATCTAATCACAGACCAGGGATGTCAACGGGCCGGGCCTAGGGTTGGTCTTTGTCCAGATTTTGAACTGTTTCCGGCCGGGCCGTTTCAAGATTCAGATTTTGCAGCCTGCCCGGCCCATTGACACCCTAAAACAGACCGACAGACAATGACTTACAGCTATAAATCATTAAAAACTTAAACCATTACAGGCATCCAAACCCCCTTGCAAGAATCATTGACACGATTATAATAAAAAGAGAAAGAAAGAAGGAGACCCTTAGCTTCCCAGAAGTAAATGTCTGTGTGACAGAGGGAAGTGAAGAGAATCTTTATACGGACTTCCATGCCTGTGGTGGTGCAACTTCCACTTCTTCCATCACCAACGGCTTCCCTGCTTCCCATGCTACCGCAGCTGCATTCATCCATACATGATCATAACTATAAAAATTACAAAATTACATGTAATAATAGATAGAGAGATTAATTTAAGATGTACCTCTGCATCGGATAACCTGACCCGCTGTGCTACACGACATCTTTCTTTTCTCTACCTCTTTTTCTACTTTCTTCTTATCTCCGTTAAAGACTGAGCTGATTGATGGATATTAGCTGCTTTGCGGGGGTATTTATATAAACTTTCTGATCTTTAATAATATAAAAATTGAGATTTGATCTGTTAACCAATACAGCGGCGCCGGGAAAACCATTTTCCCTTGTCTGCGCCTCAGAATCCACTGTCTGGTATTCGGTCGCGAATTTCGTCAAGCAGTCCGAGGTAGCCGCGGTGTGTTGATGCGTGGGCCCACTGGAGCCAGCTTGATGTATGTATTTTATATCCACCCCGTCCATCGTTTTTTTGCATCTTATCTTAGGGCATTAAAAAATCAATGAGTCAGATCCAAAGCTCAAACGGACCACACTGCAGGAACAGTGGGAATAATGACACCCACCGTTGAAACTTTTTAGGACATAGTGTAATGTTTATTTGTCATCCAACCTGTTGATATGGTCACTCAGATTTGGATGAAGGGACAAAACAAATATCAGTCTGATACAAAACTTTTTGAGGTGCCCAGAAATTTTTAACTGTGGACGTTCATTCACCAACGTTTCCTATGGTGTGGTCCATTATAGGTTCGGATGTATTTCAATTTTTTAGTTTACCATTAAAATGAGTGGGAAAAACAGATGTACGACGTGGATAATATAAAACATATATCACGTTGGCCCTATAACGGCTAACAGATCAACGCACCACCGCTGGGGTGGTGCTGGCAACATCACGGTATCCACGGCCTAGATTTTTTATTTATTCGCTCTGGTTTGTGAGCGCTGCCTTGACGCATCCCTGGTTTCGCCGGATGCGAATGGTACGGGAAGCGGTTTGGATGGTCATGCTGCCACTAGCGGTCGGTGACCTGCGCCACCATGATCTACGTGTTTTATCCACACCGTCCATTCATTTTTACACATAATTTTAATATTCTAAATATAAATGAACCTCATCAAAATCTCAGGTGGACCACGCCATGAAAAAACAGTAGTAATTGAATGTTTACCGTTAAAATCCTCCTAGGCTACTGTAATGTTTATGTGACATCCAACGTGTAGATTAGGTCATACAGACCTGTATGAAGGTAAAAAAAAATATAAGCTTGATCCAAAACTGTGTATCCCTGAGAAGTTTTAATGGTGAGATTTCAATCAACACTGTATGGCCCACTTGAAAATTTGATCTACCTCAGCTTTGGTTTCATACCATAAAAGTATCTGGAGAAATGGATGGACAGAATGGATGAGACACACATCATGTTGGGGCCCACAGAGCACTGACCACTAGCCATTGGCTAGTGGCAGGGTGAGTAGCCAATCCTTTTCCAATGCTACGCGGATTGCGTCCCAGCCTGCCCGAACGTACTCGACGCGGATTGCCTACCGACTGCGACAGTATCGAGTTGGCTACTGACAATGCTCTGTGGGTCCAACATGATGCGTGTTCTCTATCCACGCCATCCATCTATTTTTTTCAGAGTGTTTTATGTAATGGGCCGAAAAACGAAGCAGGTTCAAATCTCACATGGACCACACTACAGGAAAGAGTGGTGACTGAACACTCACCATTAAAACATTCATGGGAGCCACAGAAGTTTTGGATTAAGCTGATATTTGTGTTTTTTCTTAATCCAAGGTATGTGTCCTAATCAAGGTTAGATGACAAATAAATATTACAGTGAGTTTTAGGAGTTTTTAATGGTGGGAATTCAATCTCCACTGTTTTCTTGTGGTGTGTTCCACTCGAGATTTGTATCTCCGTACTTATTTTGTCTAATGCTCTATAATTATCTGAAAAAATAGATAGACGTCTTGGATAACACACGTAGGTATCATGCGGGGTCCACAGCGCATACTCAGCAGCAACCTCGGTCAGTACGCAATCGGCATCCGATGGACCCGGTCCTGGCAGCTCCTCCCGGTCAAGGATTCGAGTACCCATAGGTGGTGAAATTCCACCAGCGTGAGTGAGTAGGGTGTGTGCGTGTAAAAAAAAAAAAAAAAAAAAAAAAAAAAGGAAATCCATGGCTCAAGTAGACCACACCACATGAAACCGACGCTACCGTTGAAACATTTCTAATGTCCACGTGATGTTTATTTGTCATCCAACACATTGATAATGCACTCCAAATGTCACTGCTACCTGGATGAAGTGAAAACACAAGCGGCAGCCTTATAAAAAAAACACTTACGCGAGTTCTTAATAGTGAACATTCAATCTCCACTTTTCGTATGGTGTGGCCTATTTGAACCTTAGATCTGCTCTTTTTTGTCTCATGCTTAAAATGATCCATTTAGATGAATAAATGACAATAAAACACACACACATCACAATGGACTCCACAATCAACGTCCAAGCAAATTATCTAAAGCTCAAAACCACCAACAATACAACAAAAACAGTAGGATAATCACATCCATGGTTGAAACCTTCCTAGGGCTCGGTGATGTCTAGTTTCGATACAACCTTTTCTTAACGCACGCGACCATCGATAAAGGGAAAATAAAAATATCAGTTTGATCTGAAATTTTTGTGGCCTATCGTCACCGTTTCGTGCAATGTGGGCCTCTAAGAAGTTTTTAATGGCGAGCCTTCAATCGTCACTGTTTTGTGCAATGAGGTTCACTTGATCTTTGTATTTGCTTGATTTTCTGGGTTCGTGCTCTAAAATGGCCTTAAAAATTAAAGGGACGTATAAAATGGATGCATCCAGGTGCGGCCCACGGGCCAACGGTCGCGGATTAGCTACTGACAGCTTGAGTGGCCAGACTGGCTTTTGAAGTGACGTCACGTAATTATGTGGGTCCCACTATGATGCGTGTTTCGTATCCACACCGTCAATCCATTTGGAAAGATCATTTTATGGCATGATCTAAAGAATGAATCAAATCTAAGTATCCAGTAGACCCCACCACAAGAAAGAGTGGAGAAAGTGATGCCCACCATTAAAAACTTCTAAAAGGCTAAAAAAGCTTTAGATCAAGCTCATATCTGTGTTTTCCATTCTTTAATATCTTTGTTAACTTATGAGCAATTTAGATCTCAAATAAAGAAAGGCTTCAACGGTGGACGTCACTCTGCGCACTGTTTTCTGTGGTAGGGTTCACTACCGCTTTCGATCTGCCTCATCCCCTAAAACTATTTCTCCAAATGGATAGACAGTGTGGATGCAATACATACATCATGGTAATGGCCATGAATTTGGTGACGTCACTTCATTAACAATTTAATCCGCATCCGGCGCCAGCCGTCAGGAAATCCGCTTCCGGTTTTGCCAGAGCAGGAACCCAGGTTTTCAGTAAATTACGTTGCGACCCCCCTCGGTTTTCGCGTCAAATTCCATGGTCCGCGCGCACATGCCAGCATGAAACGCGTTGGCAGATATCATTTCAATTAATGAGCCAAATAAATTGAACGCACTGACTTGGAAGCTTGGCCAAATTACCCTGACTTGAGTACTACGTTCCATATATCTCGATAGTAGCCTTCTAACAAATTTGGATATTATTTCAAATTAAAATGCTCCCTTTCTTGGTTTAGAAGTTGCACGGTACTTGAATAAATAAGAAGATATCTTCTTATTGCAACCCCAAGAATTGACGGATTGACCACTTCCCTTGCCACCGGCCAATGGATGGTGCTCGGTGCTCTGTGGGCCCCACCATAATGTATGTGTTTCATCCATGTCATCCATATATTATTCCATATCATTTTATAGTATGAGACCAAAAATGAGGTATATCCCAATGTCAAGTCACCACATTACAGGAAACAATGTTGAATGAGTGTAAACCATTAAAAACTTTTTGGGGGCCGTAAAACTTTTGGATCAAGCTGATCCTTTTTTTCCCCTTCATCTGTGTCTGTATGACCTAATCAACAGATTGAATGTCGAATAAACAGTACAGTGGGCCATAGGAGGATTTTAATGGTGGATATCCAATCACTATTGTTTTCATCTGGTAGTCTACATGACAACCACGATCCATATAACATGACGATTACGACCCACACAACATAACAACTACGACCCATGCAAACCACAACCTAAATGGGTCGCAGTTGTATAGATCGCAGTTGTCATGTTATATAAGTCTCAGTTGTATGGGTCGCTACTAGTCCTGAGTAAAACATGTAAAAAAATAATTTCAGAAATAAAAGACAATTCCTGTAAACCCGAGTGACTTGTGAACAAATAGTCGAGATGTGAGAATTCTAAGTTTCATGAATGGTGACAAGTTCAAAATATTAGTCCATTAATTAGAACAATTCTAAACATCGAGTTCCATGAGTGTAAAATGTAATCTCGGCTTATCACTATTTAGAGATCCAATTGTCAATTTCATGAAATCATTGTTAATGAACAACGAAATTCATGACAACCAAAACTGAAACCAACACGTGCCTTATAGATTAACTTTTCATTCTACCAGCCTTTAATGATTTTTTATTTTATTTTTATTTTATTTATTTTATTTATTTTTTTTATACACAGTAACGCCAAGGAGGGGAATCAAATCCTCACCCATAGGGAGCAAACCTATGATGAAAATTAGTCACCTAACTCTTTCTAAATGTCAACCATGTGGAATCGGATATACACCTATAGGGAGCAACCTATGGTGAAGTTCGATCGCTCAACCCTTTCCGTAGGCAGCTATCTTGTAGCTATATATATATATATATATATATATATATATATATATATATATATATATTATATATATATATATATATATATATATATATATATATATATTTTAACATGATATACAAATTTTCCAGGTTGTTCCTTCCATACTTAGTGATCACCAAGTTACAATTCAATATCGAACTGAAACCTTAATGTGTAAGCGAGATGTGTTTCTTGTGAAATCATGACTCAATCAATGTTTAAAACTTCTAATCATGGCTTAACAATTCAAATTTAACTGTGAAATCTAAAAGATGGTTAAATCCAAGAGTTGTAAATTACCAACATTCTGTATCTTGTAATTCTAAATCCAAGATGGCTGTAAAAAACACTTCAAATTCACAAGAAATACCAGAAAAAGTTAAAAATTAAAAATTTTCACAATTTTTGCTCAAGACCAAAAAAATACTGATTAGGTAACTGATTAAGTAACCTAATCTCCCACCCCCAACTTAAAAGCTACATTGTCCTCAATGTAAAAGAAATAAGCATGCAACGCACATGGGACAACGAAAGTAAAAGAGGAGAGATGGGAAGATAGTACCTGAACAAAAGAAATCAAGAGGCTTTCTAAAGATATCAGCGTAAGAACGGGTAAGCATAAGAGAGAAATCAACAAAAGCAAAATAACAAAAATAAAAAACCACAAAAGAATATCCTACTAATACCACTTTCGCAGGTGCTCTCGATTGCATTTACCGTATGCAACAAGCCTTTAACCCCCTAGGTTGCCTCTAGTGGACAAGTTGTAGTCTCGTGAAGGTTTGCAGCAATGTTACCCACAAACATTGAACTAACTAACTAGGAGAATGAAATGGAATGAAAAGCTGGGTTGCCTCCCAGGAGCGCTAAGTTTAACGTCTTCAGCCAGACAAGCAATGAAACTACCATTGACCATGAATTAATCAATCTTGCTAACTTGGGTCCTCCAGATAAATTTTCTCAACATCTCGATTAACCAATCCTAGACTTTGTGGGAACAACTTGAACCGTGCTATTTGAAATGGGGTAAATGATACCATCGTCTAATAATTTAAGCACTTCCACTCGAACAACTTCTTCCATGTTAGGGTTAAGCCTCCTTTGCATTTCACGCGATGTTTCCGTATTTTCTTCAAGATCAGTACGATGCATACACAAAGTGAGGCTTACTCCTTTCATGTCCTCTATCGTCTACCCAATAGTTGTCTTATATTCTCTAAGAACATTAAGCAACCTGCTCTCCTATTCCTTCTCAAGGTTAAAAGCTATGATGAGAGGCAGAGTCTCAAAAGGACCTAAAAATGTATACTCAAGATTTGTAGATAATTGTTTAAGGTCAAGGTCGAGTGGTTTCTCAATTGATGGGACCGATTTAGACTCAGAGGGTGGAAAAGGTTCCACTTTCTCTTTCCATTTTGCAGTCTCCATTATAGGAGTAGAGTCGAGCAATGCATTGACTTCTTGAATGGAACTCTCCATGTCAAAATCCATGCCAAAATGTGCTAAGCAAGTCTCAAGTGTGTCTTCAGAAGATTGAAGGAAAGATTTATGCACTAGACTCTCAATCATGTCCACTTCAAATATATCATCTGAGTCTTCCGGTTGTTGTATAGCATTAAAAACATTGAGTTTAATCTTCATGTTACCAAAAGACAACTTCATAACTCCATTTCTGCAATTTATGATAGCATTGGATGTAGCTAAGAATGGACGTCCCAGAATAATCGAGATTTGACTAGTAGGATCCTAGACAGGCTGAGTATTTAGAACGATGAAATCCACTGGAAAATAAAACTTATCAACCTGATTAACACATCCTCAATAACACCACGGGGCACCTTGACAGATCTATCAGCTAGTTGTAGTGTTATTTTAGTTAGTTTCAGCTCACCAAGTCCTAGCTGTTCATATACAGAATATGGTAACGAATTAACGCTCGCCCCTAAATCAAGCAATGGCTTCTTAATCTTATGTTCTCCTATGACACAAGAAATGGTAGGAGCTCTTGGATTCCTAAATTTAGGAGGGGTGTTGTGTTGAATCATGGAGTTGAGTTGCTCTGCAAGAAAGACCTTTTTGTGAACATTCATCTTACGCTTTTGAGTGCATAAATTTTTAAGAAACTTAGCATAAGTAAGGACTTGCTTGATAGAATCAAGTAACGGTATGTTAATTTGTACTTGCTTAAACATCTCTAATAAATCATTAAAGTTGTTTCCTTTCTTAACTGGTGCCGGACGTTGAGGAAAAGATGCTTTAGGCACATAAGACGGCGCATGAGTGTTTCCTAGAGAGTCAGAGTGCTTTTGGACTTTGGATGCATTAGTATGTTTCTCTGCTTCATTTTGGTCTTCCGATTTGGAATTTGATTCTTCCCTAGGCATCTCTACTTTGTTCTTAATCTGTTTGCCGAACCTAAGGGTAATGATTGATTTGGCTTGCTCATGATATTGTTCTTGGTTTGAATTAGAGTCAATCTCATACTGTCCTTTTGGATTTACCACAGGTTGGCTAGGGAACTTGTCCTTCTCTCACTCACTTAATGCGGTAGCCAGTTGACCCGTCTATACTTCCAGCTTGGCAATGGATTGCGCATTTGCATGTAAGTTTTGCTGGTTAGCTTGTAAAATTTGTTGGGTGCCTTTTTGAAATTAAAGAGAACTCTGCATGAATAGATTGAGTGTATCTTCAAGAGATGGTTTCTTTGATTGTGCCGGAAGTTGTTGATATTACGAAAACTATTGAAGTTGTTGATATTGCGAAAACTGTTGAAGTTGTTGACTGCCAACTTGGGGGTGCAGTTGCATTAGAGGATTTTCAGATGGTCCTCCTTATTGTAGTCCTTTTGTCCAAGAAAAATTTGGATGTCTAGCCCACCCTGGGTTGTAGGTGTCTGAGTAAGGATCATTCTCAGGTCTCCGAAAGGTATTCATAGCATGCACTTGTTCAGAGAGAAATTCAGGAAATACTGCACTAGATGTATAAGACTACGTAGGATGGGCGGGACTGGAACATATGACACATGACTCGATTTGAGTTGTATTTGGAGGTCCATTATTTAACATTAAAGGATCAACTTTCTTTGTCAGGCTATCAATTTTGACATAAAAATTAGCGTGACTCCTATCTCACATATACCTCATTTCTTCTATGGTTGGGGACTTCTTTCATCTCATTTGAATAGTCCCATTGTTGGAAATTTTCACACAGGGTTTCAAAGAAATTCCAAGCTTCGACATCGCTTTTGGTCATGAATGACCCTCCACTGGTGGCATTAACCATGCGACGGTTTTGGGGTGTCAAACCATCATAAAAGTATTAAACTTGTTGCCACTTCTCAAAACCATGGTGTGGACATTTAAGAAGCAAGTCCTTCAATCTTTTCCAACATTCATGAAAGTGCTCACCCTCTTTTTGTGTGAAATTAGTAATTTCTCTACGGAGCGCATTAGTTTTGTGAATGGGGAAGACCTTATTTAAGAACTTCTTAGACAGTTAGTCCCATATAGTGATAGACCCAACTCCTAGAGAATTCAACCATGCTTTTGCCTTGTCCTTCAAAGAAAAAGGAAAAAAGCGCAAATGGATCGAATCATCTGAAAAGTTTTGGATCCTAAAGGTAGAGCAAATGTCTAGGAATTCTTTAACATGATGATATGGATCTTCCTTATCTAAACCGTAGAAGGAGGGCAACATTTGTATGACCCCGGGTTTAAGTTCAAAGTGTGCTGCCGTAGTGGCTAGTGGCAACACTATGCATAAAGACGCATTAAATTGGACAGGAGCTGAATAATCTCTAAGAGTTTTAATTTCATTCTCGTCCGCCATTTCAAATAGAATGTTTCTAAATCTCCTACGAAATGTTCTTTCTATTTCAAGATCAAAATGTCCTAGTTATATGTTCAGATATCTACGTCCTAGCATAAACTATGTTATTGCAATGTAAGAAAGAAAACTAAACTAAGATGCAACCTAAGTGAAATAAAACTAGAACTAAAAATTATAAATTCCTAAAAACAAGATAAAACTATGTAAACAAGAGTTGGAAGAAAGAACCCGGAAAAGGAGATGATCAATGTCTGACGAATTGGGAGTTCCTCCTTCACTTCCTGTAGAAAATAAAGATAAAAGTAAATTAAGTTTTCTAAAATGATGCGATAAAAATCCTAAGACTATGAATTATGATAAGAGAGAATCTTAAATCCACTTGGACCGAAACAGTCCCCGGCAACGACGCCAAAAACTTGATGTTTTATTTAAACCAACCTAATTTAAATGATTTTTAAACTTGCAATTATACGAATCAGATATAGATATGGTATGTATTACGAGATCGTTCCCACGAGGACTGGTTGTCACAATTCAAAATTTAGATTCTTCTTAACTAATCCAACAAATAATTTTGCTAACAATTAAGTAAACTAATGAAAATCAATGTAAAATAACTAAGAGTAGGGAGGAAAATTCAATCAAGGAGAATACTAGGACTTTCGAATCCACCCCTAATTATCCTGACCCTTGTTTTACCTGTTGATTCACCCTAATTCAGATTGATATAAATTTATAAGTAAAGCACACTCTATGTCCTTGGTCGGGCACACAGAATGTATAATCTCTTAAAGTATAAGGATCACATCTTTCCATCCATGGTCAGGCATGAAGAGATGTAGAATCATATTTCTTCCTCTATAGGAAACCTGTTCATGGTCAGACACAAGTACCTAGAATAAGATTCCAAACAACATTCATATCTACACTTTGGTTAAGCTCATAGAATGGAGAAGTATGAAGTTTTCAGTTAAGCACACTAGAGAAAGAAACAAATCAATCAAATCCAAGTAAAATCAACACATGACAAAAGTCATTCAAATTAGGGGCTTCATCTCAGCCCTAGCTAAAAGATTAGCAATTCATAAAATCAATTGAAAAGAAAGAAAAATAAAATTTAGTGAAAGAAGACATCTTTCTCTCTCTTCTTTTTTCTCTTTCTTCTCCAAGCCCCGGATCTCGTTCTCCCTTGCTGCCTTTCTAGCTGCTCCCCGATCTTTCTCTCTTCTCTTGCTTTTGTAGCAGGGGACTGTCGGTAGAGACTCTCGGTGGAGAATCGACTCCACACTTACGCCGCAACAGCTAGAGTCGGTGCGTGTATAACCGTTACGCAGTAAAAATCGGAGCCTCACAACTCCGTTCTTCCTTTCATTTATCCAAAAGATCAACGTCCCTTGGGACATTTTTGAGTGGCCTACACAATGGACAGATCAGATCTTCCATCCGATCATCGCCTTGATCATACCACAACCCACAAAAGTCGGGTTGCGTCCGGACGCTGAACAGGGACTCGGATTTCTTTCGCTGTGGCGCTGGTGGGGCCCATTATCAGATTCTAATGAGAAATCCAATTCGTCCACCGAATTCCTCTCGGAATTTCGGTCGGAAATATGTAATTTTTACCTTCTATTGATGAGGCCCCCATGAATTTTCCTCTGCCGTTCAACCTACTTTGGAATGATATTTTCCTCTGTATGCGAGCATGGGGTTGGAAAGACTCCTTTTATACGGTTGGCTCAACCTTCTGGAACGAATGGACGGTCCGGATTGACGATTTGGATGAGAGGTGGGCCCCACTATATGAAACCAGAAGTCTCTGTTGCGAACAGAGAACGACACTTGTCGTTTTTGAATTTTTTGTGAAAAAGAGTCGGTCAGCGCACGCTGACCGACTTTTGGATGTTAGGTGCATGTCCGATGCACTTGTGCACCATGCACATTCACTGTACTTGTGGGTCCCACGAATATTTGTATCCGAAATTCGCCCCGTTCATTCATTTTATCACCTCATTTAAGGCGTTGAGACTAAAACTGAAGTATATCCAGATTTCAGGCGGGCCGCAAATCAGGGATATGGGGGCTGATCTGTCATTGGGGCAGCTTCCACAAAGATTCAATGGCTGATTTTCGGCATGTACGGTTAATTTATGGTTCTCAGGCCATATATGAGGTTTCGAGCCGAGCAGATGGTAGGAACACTGTGATCTTGCATTCTGGGTGCTTTTCGGGCCCCTTTTAACGTGAACGGCTCGATTTCCTCGGATCTCTAGCATGTAAATTCTTCAATCTTAGTCCTCTGGAGTCCGTCCCTTACTTTGGTGACTTCGGAGCACTAAATCCCAGCTTTTATTATCCTTTTTCAATCCAAGTTCCTAATTACTCCCTGCAATAAAAACACGATTGAAATGTGACGTTAAGCATTATCATGTACATAAAATTAGGCAATAATCGAGGTCTAATATGTAATATTCGACCTTCATCAGTCGTAGTTGTCATATTATATGGGTCGCAGTTGTCCTGCTATATGGTTCGCAGTTGTCCTGTTATTTGGGTAGCAGTTGTCCTGTCATATGGGTCGCAGTTGTCTTGTTATATGGGTTGCAGTTGTCATGTTAGATGGGTCGCAGTTGTCTTGTTATATGGGTCGCAGTTATATGGATCGCAGTTGTCCTATTATGTGGGTCGCAGTTGTCCTATTATATGGGTCGCAGTTGTTCTATTATATGGGTCATAGTTGTATGGATTGCAGTTGTCCTATTATATGGGTCACAGTTGTATGGATCGTAGTTGTCCTGTTATATGGGTCGCAGTTATCTTGTTATATGGGTTGTGGTTGTCATGGGTCATGGTTATCATGTTATATTGGTCGTGGTTATCATGTTATATGGGTCGTGGTTGTAATGTGAAGTGTGAAGTTCATAAGGGTCGAGGTTGCTATGTGACGTGGACCCCACCTTGATGTATATGTTTAATCCACGTTGTCCACCACCTTCTCTATATTATTTTAGGCCATGAGCCAAAAATGAGACAGATTCGAGTCCCGAGTGGACTACACCGAGAGAAACAAGGTCCCACTGTTGGAACTTTCTAAAGCCATACATCGAGGCCACACTGATATATGTGTATAAACCACGATTCATTATGCATGTGAACCACTACCCTTCGAATGGATCGCGATTGTCATGTAGCAAGGGTCGAGGTTTCATGTTATATGGGTCGTGGTTGTCACCCAGGTCGTGGTCGTCATGGGTCGTAGTTGTCATGTTATATGGGTCATAGTTGTCATGTTATATGGGTCGTGGTTGATATAGGTCGTGGTTGTCATGTTATATGGGTCGTGACTGATATGGGTCGTGGTTGTAATGCTATATGGGTCGTAGTTATCATGTTATAGAGATCGAGGTGGTTACGTGTGAAGTAGTTGTAACGTAGTAAGGGTCGATGTTATGTTATAAGGATCGTGAGTCCTGTCGTGATTTATGTGTCGAATCCAATCCATCCATTGGATTTAAATTTTAATTTAACGTCATGGGCAAAAAAATGAGTTACATCCAAAAAATTTATGCCCCAAAAGGTTTATGTTTTCAATTTCATTGCTTTCTATGGTGTGGTCCACATGAGCCTTTGATATGCCTCATTTTTTTGCTCATTCCTTAAAATGATCTTTCAAAATGAATGGATGGCATGGATAAAATATATATATCACAGCGGGCCCATGTAGACACCCCACCCAGGCTAGAATCTTGAGAAAGTTAAGATAATCCAGGAACCATGATCATATCCTAAACCAAACCCTAATCCCACCTTAAACCCTAATCCGAACCGTAAACCAACAACAAACCTAACCCTAACCTTAACCTTAAACCCAGCCTAAACCCTAAACCCAACCTAACCTTAGCTTAAACCTTAATTCAAACCCTAAATCATCACCTTTATAAACCTACCTCCAATATTTACACTATTTACTATCCTAGTAAACTAAAAGTCAAGTTTCATATGGATTTACCCATGTAGTTTACCATATTTACCATCCTACCAAGCCAAAAGTCAACTTTCATATGAATTTACCCCTGTAGTTCACCATATTTATCATCCTACCAAGCAAAAGTCAACTTTCATATGGATTTACCCCTATAGGTCACCCTATTTACTATTTTTACCAACCTCACCAACCACCAAGAGCCAATGAGAGCATGCCACATGACATTCCTCTCCTCTCAACCAATCACAAGTTGTCATGTCAACTTTTACCCCTTACCTACCTACCAATTACAATAATGCTATTAGAGAATGCTATAAATAGCTCTCTCCCCCTTCACATTTCACACACAACCAAGAGAGCCTAAAATCCAAGTGAGAGAGAGAGAGAGAGTGAGGGTGAGGAGGTGCTCCTAAGCCTCTAAGTTCAGATTTTTTTAGCTCCCCCTTAGCCTCATCCCGACCTTCCTAACCCCACAAGCCTAGCTCGGATTGATTATGGTGCAGTCCATGTCGTAGCCTACTCAAGATCAACCCAAAGATCCATTCATTTTACATACAAACATTCATCATAACGTTTATTCCATTCTCAACCCCCTTGCTTCTCTAGATCTCTAGTGAACGTATGCTCTGTGACTTGACGTACACTGGATCCTGTCACATAAAAAATTCCTAGTGATCTAGTCAATTTCTTACCTCTTTGCATAAGCATCATCACATCCGCCTACTAGACACGTCGTTGGATGTATGCTCTGTAGCCTGCCGAAATCTCGGATCTTGCCGCATAAAAAATTCACGTGTGTGCATAGTCTTATCTCAACCACATCATTTATCCCTTGAGATTGTTTTACCACACAAAGCAAAGACCGTATGTTCGTATGGGTAAAGAGGGTGCCTAACACCTTCCCTCTTTGTAACTGAGGTCCCTTACCCGGAATCCTGGATCACAGACTAGGAGTCAATCTAAGATAAGAGAGTCTTCGGATTTCTCCAACCTCACATATTCCGTGGGTTTTAGCCGACCGTGGGATTATGAGATTATTTGCTAATGGCGACTCCAATATCCACAAATTAGCCTAATCACCCCCACCACAAAAAACACAACTTATAAATCAACATGGGCGCTGATTTTCAGTGTCTACAGAATGACGACTTCATTGGGGAATTGCTAGCTCATACTAGCTGAGACCTGACTCGAAATAGTGTGGTAATATAATCTTAGGGGATATTCTACATTTGCATTCATACCTTGCATTTTAAAAAATGAGGATCGATCTTTTGCTTACACCCATTCAAGGCTTTCACTCACCCCATGCCTATCCAATCCAAAGTTGTCATGGTAAACCATAAAGAAGAAACCATTACGCCTAAAAGACACCCTCAGATGACCTGAATTCATGGTTGATAATACCACATTCACCTCAATGATGGACGAAATAGCCCAAAATTTTAAGACTTTACAGGCCCTTTTTGCCCAATATGCTCAAAAAGAGACTATCCAAACCATGCAAGTATCATCACCTAGTGCCCCAGTCATCTCAATTATCCAGCATCCTCGCCATAATGGGAGTCACCTTCAAGGCCAATTTTTCGCAATTGAGAATCCTTTCCAACAACTTCTCACTGATGAGAACCGCTATCAAATACAATCTCCCACAGTCAGGAATCCTAGCCAGTTCCAACATCTTTCTCCTAATAGGAGATCCAATCAATTTCAGAGGGCAAAACACCCCTCGACTAGTCTCTCCGAAATCGAAGAGTTCCGGGAGTAATTGCGAGAGGTGCAGAGGAAATTACAAAGGAAGCAAGGAGGGGATCATCCATTCACCAAATTCAGGAACTTATGTCCCTTTCCGGATGCCAGGGTACCTCAAAACTTTGAGGTACCAAAATTTAAGAGATATGATGGTATGGGGTGTCCTATGCACCATTTAAGAGCATTCTGTGGAGAGCTTAATACTATGGCAGGTAATGACGGAGCGTTAATCCGTTTGTTTTAAAAATCCTTAAAAGGCGATGCGTTTGATTGATACACATCATTAAACTACCATCGAATTAATACTTGGGAACAACTTTCTTAAGCTTTCATTGATCGTTTTGTGTACAATCTTAATGTAGCACCCAAAAGGGTGGATCTTGCTGCCTTAAAGCAGAGGAATGATGAGTCATTGTCAGCTTACGTTGGACGATGGCGAGCAATGACCACTAGAATAAAAACACCCATTGATGACGATGAGCAAATCTACATGATCATCCACTCGGCAAACCCGAGTATCTCTGGATACCTCGTCTCGTATCCATATGCCAACTTTACCCAACTCATCTGTGTTGGGGAACGAGTTGAAGCTGAAATAAGGACTAGGACAATCTCCCCCTGGTGGCCTCATCAGGCCTCCCCAGTACAACGAATAGTAGAAGGAAGGCATGTTGAATATGAGAATGGTAACGGAAGTTTTCCTAACCTCCATCTAACAGAAGAAGATAATCTTATTGCCTCTACCCAAGGTGCTCAATTAGCCCCTCAAGAGGGACAATTGCAACAACAACAACAAATGGAGATTTCTCAGTACCCCAATCATGGTTGGCAAACGGGGATGGCCTGGGAGCCTAGGCAGTTCACACCGATAGCCCAAACTTACAGCGAGATACTAGCCATGCTAGTCCAAAGGCAAATACTTACACCGCTACTGCCTAGGCTCCCACCAAACCCTCTGCCACCCAACTATAATGAGAATGAGTACTGTACATACCACCAATCTCGAGGCCACACAATGGACCGTTGTTTCACCCTGAAACATGCGGTCCAAGATTTGATTGATAACCAAAGGATTGTGGTTACCTCTCTTGCTGTCGCCACCACCAGCTACATCCTCTAGAATTTCTTGTAACCGTATCAAGTACGCCCCAGCTCATCAGGAACCCCTACCAACGATATCATTTAGGGAGAATCACCTTGCCATCTGGTTCAATCTGTTCATGCAATCGCCACCAACTCGACACCAATACTTCTAAATATGCAAAGGGCATGCTCATCCAATCCAATCTCTGCGCCCTTAAATATGTAAGGGGCATCTCCAGCCGGTCCAATCTCTGTGCCCTCAGAGCCACCCCTAATCAATTCAATCCATACATCCTCTGTCTCGTAAGGGGCACCATCTGCCTATCCGACCCTTGCTCCAACTGTCATGCTCCAAGAGAAATCTCTTTCCCCGATTAACATACCGCATGCCCTGGTAAAATCAGGGCCCAGCTTCAATCATGTGGTAACTTTCCAAGAAGGACATTCTACTGCTTAAAGAGATTTGCCTAGCTCTCCTCAGTCTTCGATCCGTTAAGAGAAGAGTCTAGGACGAATGGTTCCCGCTTCTAGGAGAAAGGTCGAGGAAGAGATTAACGTCGAGATCTTGATTAGTCCTAACGCATCAACCATCACCTTTCAGGTCTTTGACATCAGAACTTCATTTCATCTCCTCCCTGATCAGTCTTGGATCCATAAAGTCAAGGCTCTCTCTTCAATCCTTCACTAAAAGGCCAAGTACAATTTCAAAGACAAGGCGCTGACCATTCTTGATGATCCTGAACAAATCTTTTCGATAGAAGCTGTCAACCGTTAAGAGCTAGATATTCCGATCATAAACATACAATGCTCCGATGAGGATATCCCATACCATGGTCTCGAGTTCGAGACTGTAAATTACATGCCTCTCGCATGTCCCATCGGATCAAACTATGTCTTCCCTCCAGTCAAGCACCAACATTTTTATTATCAGCTCGAATATTAAGAGAATGCAGGCATGAGAGGACTGGAACATCTGCCTCCTATGGGTGAGATAACAAAGCACAGATGTATCAAAGGAGGGCAAAGTCGGCAATAGGAAGTTGATCCCTTCATCCACACATCAATCAGATCCATCAAGAAAGGGATCATCTATCCGGTGGGCAGGCCGAGATTCACCGTGAAGGATCAAATGAACCTAACTGAGCCATTTGAAAATGACTCATGCAAGAGGCAAGAATTGCCCCTGATTGACTGGACCACAGTCTGGGTCCCACCTAAGCATGAAGAATCCAAAGACTCACAATGCATCAGGGATGAGCTAAGGAAAGTGACATCCAACACCAACTCATAACCCAATCTCAAACTCATCACGACATTTGGGTACAACAATGAGGGCCCATCTACTAATCCGTCTGGCCCTGCCTCCTGAGGGGAGAGAGTGCATGACAATATTTGATTCGTGATCCCCAAGACGGCATAATAAAAGAAAATAGTGTTTTACTCTCCGAACCGAATCAGACAATCCCTGGTTCACATCTTTGTCTTTCTAAATAAAAAATAAAAATCAGAAAATTCTCAAAAAGCCAAAAACACTAGATATTTTTGAAACACTAAAAAAATCATATACTTGTCAAAATCCAAAAAAAAAAATCATAAAATTCTCAAAAAGCAAAAAACACTAGATATTTTCGAAACACCAAAAAAATCATATACTTGTCAAAATTCAAACAAAAAAAAATCAAAAAATTCTCAAAAGCCAAAAACACTAGATATTTTTGAAATGCAAAAAAAAAAAAATCATATACTTGTCAAAATCCAAAAACAACATAAATTTCTCAAAACACAAAAACAATAGAAAATCTTTCAAAACTCATAAGCAATAATGTGCCAAATGTGTTTATTACAACACCCGAGTTTAAAGTCGACTCATATGATTTTGATCTAGAGTTAGACTTCAAACTCATGGGTTTGAACGAAGCCCGGGATGGGGAAAATGATGATCCAACTCTCAAGCTAGAGGATTCCCTCCAAAAGTTCAAGGCAAAGGTTAATGTCGTCACAGACGATTTTAAAATCGTAAGCTTGGGATCCCCTGAGCTCCCTAGAAAAGTACGCATCAAGAGATCCTCGCCTTGTGAATACAAGTAGAGGATCATAGAATTCTTAAGGCCGGGGCTATCCAATCTTGCGTTCTCCTATGAAGCCTTACCCAGATCGAATGAAGAGCTAATCATACACCATTTCCTATGAAACCAGAAGTTAAGCCCATCAAGCAAAGCTGTCAAGGTCATGTCTAAAGTCCATGATGAAGTCCTACTAATGAACGATGGAGATAAGCTATTACAGCATGCTAGGAAGTGCTTCAAGTATTCAAAGCTTGCATAACAGATCCATATGTGCATGTTTCGAGTCTTTATAACCTGTCAACACTCTAACCCTTCTTCATTATGGGGTGTGGACACTACCAAAAAAATGGGCAAAGGCTACGGACTATAGAGGTCTATAGCTACAGTTTTAATCTGTAGCTACATAGCTACGGATTTAATCCGTAGCTATAGGATACCACCCACCACAACACGTTTCTAAATTACCAGTTTTATAAGGGTCTCTGTGGAGCCCATTGTAATGTATTTGTTTTATCTAAGCCATCCATCTGTTTTTATATCATATTTTAGCATATGAACCCAAAAAAGGAGGCATATTGAAGCCTCAAGTGGACCACACAATAGTAAACACTAGAAATTATGTGCGTATTGTTGAAAGTTATTTTGGAGTGGTGTGGTTGACTTGGGCCTTCAATCTGCCTCATTTTTGGTTTCATGTATTATCCATGGTTACCTAAATGAATGGACTGCGTGGATAAGACACATCCATCATGGTGGCCCCCACGAAGCCCCTGAGATCACCGTCCAAAATTATAGCCCAAGCATTGGCTGGGAGGCGGATGGGCTATTTGGTGGGTTGACGTCACCAAGTTCTGTGGGTCCCATCATGACGTATGAGTTATATCCAAGCCGTCTATCCACTTAGCGACCTCGTCGTAAGGCTTGAGACGAAAAATAAGACATATCAAAAATTCAAGTGGACCACACTGTATAAAGCAGTGGAGGATTGAACGCCTGCCATCCAAACCCTTTCGGCGGTCTTGGAAATTTTGGATTCCGCCTGCTATCTCTCTCCCTCTCCCTCTCGCTCCAAAGGGAAAAAAAAAAAAACCCTCCCTCTCCCTCTCTCTCCAAAGGGAAAAAAAACCCTCCCTCTCCCTCTCGCTCTCGTGCTCCCCCGCCGTCTCCCTCTCCCTCGCGCTCTCTCGTGCTCCCTCTCTCAATCTCGCTGCCACTCAGCTTTCCCGTCAGGTAAAAATAGAAGGTTTCTTCCCATCTCGCTGCCACTCTCCTTGTGGACGGAAGGTTTCTTCCCGTCAGGTAAAAACAAAGGGTTTCTTCCCGTCAGCCCCTTGTCGTCCTTGGTATCTCTCTCTCTCTCTCTCTCTCTCTCTCTCTCTCTCTCTCTCTCAAATATTCAATGTCCAAACCCTATTCCATTTTCTTTTATTTCTTTTCTTTCATCTCTCTATTTTTTTTTCTTTTTAATGCCCAACTGGTTGATTCAAATACCATAAAATTTCTTGAGATTTTATACTAAAATTAAATTGATTAATCATGATATTTGGTGCATTTTCGTCTAATATCTTTGTGCATTTTCATCTAATATCTCTGTGCATTTCATGAGATTTGTTTTTAATGCTCTTTGGTTTATTCAAAGCCTCATTGAATTTTGAGTTTCGTCTAATAGCTTTGTGCATTTCCGTTCTATGCCTTGTATTCTGGTGCTACTTTAATATTACTTTTGCTTATTTCCTTGGGTTATTCCCTGTTGTATGTGGAATTGTACTTAAGGCCCCTATTGTTTGTTTTGGGCCTTTGGTTCTCATTGGTTGGGATTGCTCTAACAGTGTGAATTTAAATATGCACATTTCCAATGGATTCACCATTTGATGCAGAAACCTGTACATCAGTGCCACAAATGAGGAGTATGAGTTACTTTTTAAACTCTGCATAATTACCATAGGAATGCTAGTGGTAACTGAGTATACTTGGGTTTTCAGTTCTAGTAAGTGGGATAGTTAGTCCATAATCCAGGTCATTAATCTGTTGCACCCCATTATAGATGGAGACGACCCCAAGATAATTTTGACTCTAGGATATAAAACATCAATGGTCTATATTACCAAACTAGTGGCCCCACTTGTCATAATTGGAAACACCTGTATTCAAGTGTGGCCCATGGTTTGGCAAACCTTTGATTTGTATTTCATCTCAACATGGTTGGATTGAAACACAAAAATCTTCTTGATAAGACTAGTATAACCTTCCATTTGTGGCCATATGTGCCGGCTAGAGGGTAATAAAATAACAGTCCCCATTTAACTAAGAAAGTGTTTGGGGCATAACTTTTCTATATGATGATATTCATTGTAGAATGAATCGATTCATACTGTAAATTTGAGTCCATACTCATCTTTTGATTTTTAGGTTGCAAATGGATTATCACCACTACTAAAACTTTATCCAAGCAGAATCTTCCAAAATTACTAGGGAATTGATTTGGTTTTGTTTTGGATTTTTGAGTTTCTAAGTCCAATTGCATAATCCAATGCAATCATTCCATTTATGTTTTTTTTTTTAAAAAAAAATTCACAATGATTAATTGCTTTTATTTGGCAGGACGTTGTAAAGGGAACTAATGACCTATAACTGGTTGTAGTTTACCTAACATATAATCTACTTTTACAGGCATTTTCTGCCAAGGTCCAATTGGAAACAAAATTCATGAGGCATGAAAAAATGGGTTGTAGCATACAACTGGTTGAAAATGTAAAGATTTTTCTTTTGTGGATTTCTATCAGGTGATCAACTAGCTATAGGAAAGGAAACCGGTTGCTGTCTGGGAATGGGCACCAACATGTACCCGTCATCAGCTTTGCTAGGACAGAACAAGGACGAGTCAATTGTTGCTTTGCCAATCGATGAGCTGATAGAGAAGGCCGATGGTTTTGCTAATGTTTTCCCTGGTATTTGCTCATGGCATCACGACTGTTCGTTCTTTTCTCTGTGTTCTTTGTGCGTGCGCACACGCACATGTCTAATTGCATACGTGGGTGGGTTTTTGTGTGCATTCTGTATTTGTTATCCACTATGTCTGACTGAGCATTTATTGAATGTTTAAAATGCAAAATTGAAGGGGACTAATGATACTACGAAAGAAAGTTCCAAGGTATGGTAACGAGTATCTCATTTGCTTCTCTTGTTTTGGCCTATATATTTCTTTAATACCAACAGGTCCCAAATAAAATTGTTCTGTTTCAATTCAATAAATTGGTTTAGGTGTTCAGTGTTGCTACTTCTTGATGTTGGTAACAAAGGGATTGTGTTATTTGCAGAACATCAACATTGCCAGCATTGTTTGTCTTTGTGGTATTGCAGGTCTGGCTAACAAGAAGACTGCGCTGATTCAGCCAGCAGGGAAAGATCTTTCTGTTGTGCTTGCAACAACGAAGACAAAGAACCAAAACCGTCCTGCAAATCTGTACCATAGGTCAGTCATGAAGAAGGAATTCCGACAAATGGCAAAGGCTGTTGTTAACCAGGTAAAGGATTCTAGAAAACCTTGTTCTATTTTTATTTATTTTTAAATTGCCCCTCACATGGGCATCTATGGCTGATATTTTTGCTGTGATGAGCAGTTAACATGTGAGAAGATCTCTTTAGATGGATCTTAACTGAGCCATGTTTTTATAGTTAAACTATGGCTGAGTACACAAACATGGATGTGTTTAACTCTAATTTTAATTGTTCTGATTTTAATAGACTGGAGATATGTGGTTTGAGGGTCGTGAGTGCATTCGTCACACACGAGACCGACTCTTACAACTTAAGGAGGTATGTTGTTGTTTGTTGCAAAAACGATTTCTTTGCTTGCATGCTTCTAACATTGAGTTTTTTTATGAGGCTTGTATGCTTCTGAGTTATGTTTTTGTTTGTTGCAAAAAATGATTTCTTTGCTTACATCCTTCTGAGACTGTATTTGTTATGAGGCTTTTCTAAGATACGATTCACTGGTGTTGTTTATTGTGGTGAGAGACGAATGTGTGAAGTAGAAACTGAGACATCTGGCTTGGTGGGAGGAGAAATAATAAGAGATGGGAGAACCTCATGGAAAATTGTGTGGAAATGAAGGAACTTGTTTCCGGTTCATATTAGAGGGAGATGTGTTTCCTGTGTTTGCTTTCTCTACCTTTGAATTTCTCTCACAATCACATGTTCAGGAATTGATATAAATTCATTTACCATTCATTCGAAATCTGTGTGAGGCTGTGAGCGCTAAATTGGTTTGTAAAATCCATGATAATTTTTTTAGTGGAAATGTTTGAAAGCTTTTATTTTTTACTCAAACATAAGAAATCACATGTTTTTATTTTATTTTGTTTGCATTTATGGACAACTCATGAGTTTTTCCTTTTGTTCTTTATTTTCTGTTTATACTGCTATAGTTATTTATTTTAAGTTAGCATACTCATGTGAGGTTCATCTTATATGCTAATTTGGGATATTTGCTCAGAATCTCCATAACTTTTCCACAAATACTCATTTATAGCTTTCTTTTCTTCCAATATTGTCTCTATAGGTTGGAGATGTTCCTGAAGATATCTTGAAAATCAAACAAGAGATTGAGTCTGAACTTTTTGGCGATGATCAGAGTACAACCAATTTGAGGACTTCCTCTTCCTTGCAAGGACTCGCTAGAGTATGTTTCTAAAATTGTGGATGTTCTTGGACAACTCCTCATAGCTAGTAACCTGATTATTCAATTTTTCTTCCGAAACTTCTTTTTCCTGCCCTTATTTATTACCACATCAGTTCTGTTTTCTTCATGCTTTCAGAGGAAAATGTGGAGCGTGATGCAGTGCAAAAAGCCCTTTTGTCTCTTTTAAGGCAGGATCCAAAAGGCAAATTGCTGTAATGTTAATATATCTTGAAATCTTTGGTTGCTTACTGATTTTTTTACTTCAATAAGATGTTGTGTGTTGCCTATGGGAACATGTTACTATTGCATTTTCATGTAGCTACGATAAACCCATCCCAAGAAACAACTACTAAGGAAAGAAGCATGCTCACCATCTCCTTGTAGCCAGCATAGAGGAAAGGCATGTTGGGCATTCCTGAAATCAAACAGAGAACATTAATACTCACAATATATAATATGGAGGTTTGCTAATTCTACACAAGGGCACATATGGAAATATGAAACACAGGTGCGAGATAGCTTTCCATAAGATTGGAAATAATGCTTATACTTTCTGACAAAAAAATCAGACAATTTCACTCTTCAGGTGGGTCACAACATACAAAGTAAATTGATGATTAAACTTGTTTTTCCTCTAGCCATTCATTTATTTTGATATGTCGTGGCCAACCTGAGGTGTAGGATTGCCTGATTTAATCCAGAAGATCTAAACTATGTATCTATGATTGCAGGGTTTGCTCAAGCAGGCCGGTATGGTGATGCTATGGAGCTTTTCTGGGAGATGTTGGATGCATGTTTGAAATTTTAAATTCTAATTATATTCTTTGAGAAATTTTACATTGCGGAACAGGAAGGAACGTTAGGACAACTTGGGGAATGTTTGGAAACATCATCTTCAAGTTCAAGCACCTCTAGAACTGCTGGAGACTCTAGTTCAATGATGTAGGTTGCAGAGAAGCAACTGGATGAGAAGGAAATTGGTGAATCACCTTTTGCAGGCAAGTGAATCACTTATTCCACACAAGGTCTTGGGTAGGTAGCTGGACTTCTTCCTTGAAGTCACATGTTTTTTAAATATTTGAAGAATCATGCTTGGACTTTTTGGTAGAATTTTATGAACAGGGAAGAGGTAAGTAGCAAATGAGAGAAGAGTGATCTTTTTTATATTGGTCCAAGTCATGTTCATGTATAGTGTGGGCTACCTAATGAATGGTCCAGATGTCTAGCATGCATGCCATCCAACGATGGGGATGAGCCTTTGCATGATAGCTCTTATATATACAGCCTGCATTCTATCAAAACATATGGTATGTAATGAGATTATGTAGAAAAGAAACTCTTCATTGAAGGTAGCCATATTAGCCATAACTAGTTATGGTGGGGCCTACCTGTTATTACTGGTTCTTCTTCATATCATTTGGCTAGTTAGTCGTTTCATTCATATAACCTAAAAGCTCGAGCTATGGATCACACATATGCATCCAAGAACAATCATATTGCTTGCTTCCTTATATGTTATGCATTCCTTACATTCTATTAAATCTCACAAAGAATTGGATGAAGGGAGGAATAAATAAATATTAGTTTGATCCAAAACTTATGTGGCTTCCAATAGAAAACTTCCTCCCATAGTGCACCAAAGTAGTAGACCCACTTTTTCCATTTACTCCACTGGATTGAGTTATTGCAGATCAATTCATTTGAGCATCCAAATGCACCTGCAAACGTAAATTTAGATACCAAATCATGCATTAATTTTGATTTCTTTCCTCTCTAGCTTTTCTTAATTGGTGTATGGCTTTAATTGGTGTCTTTGCTTCTGACTTCCGGTCTCAAATGGTAAAATTGTGAAAATTTTACAGATTTTTTTAATGTGTTTTATGTGATTATTTTCACAAGTTAAGTCTATGGAACATGGTTTTTTTAAGAGATCTATGGTTCTGACTTTTATAGCTTCAAAAAGTTGGGCTGATTGGAATTTTCTTTTCACTTTCAGATTAAAAGATGCTTCGATGTTGTTAGTTGCTGGTGAACAGAGAAGTCATAGGTGAGTTTTTTATGCTCTTCAATTTTTAGTGAATCACACCTCAGAGACAATACAAGTAGTAGATTCAACAACTTTTTCGTGAATTTTCTTTCTTATGTGTTTAACTTTTTTGCTAGAAACACCTTTCAAAAAAAAATGCTAGAAACATCATTATGCATGTATTTACTCAATATTGCATGTAAATCACGTAGGGAAAACCCTGGATCCAGTGGCTTCAAAAACAAAAGCCAGCAGTCAACAACCATCATCGAGTACAATTGAAAATAAGTAACAAAGCAATCATCAAAAAGTGGGCATTAATGCCTTGGAATGCATCTTGACTAGCTCTGCCATTTTTGTACGACATCTTTTAAAAGACTAGCTATATTGATAGCAACACATGCCAACAACATATGCTGAATTTTCCTTTTTTCTGCTATTAATTGAACTCATATGGTTGTTAACTTCTCTGTGCTTAAATATGCATATGCAGGGAGCAATATGCTATATGGAAACAAGAATGCAGGGACATGGACCCTATTGTTGGCAGTGGCAGGATTATCACAGCGCCCATAATCACTGAGGATGGTATACCCATTCAAGATCCTTTGGTGCTTTTAGAAGCTAACCAAAACAAGGACAACGGTAGCACTGAGGACTCACAACATTCTGATGGAAATGGATTGCAAGAAACTGCTTCGAATGATTTAGGTCCAAATTCTGCTAATGTTGCGGAAAGGTTGACAGACAAGAAAATAATCCAGTGGAAGCTTACCCTACATCAAATAGGTACTAATGGTTGAAAAGATGGTATTTCTTTCTATTGATTTTATGTTTTTGTTTCACCTTGGATAATTTCGCTCTGGACTGCTAGCCACATTGTGGACACATTGTATATCCTCATTTTCCTACTTCATTTGGGGAAATCGATTTGGCAGCTTCAGTAGTTTCACTTTCTAAACTGAAAAATATTGCACTGTGATCTATTGAAGGCGCCTCTTGTACATCTATGTCATTGAAACTATGATCTTCAACAGGAACTATCTGAACTCACAAGCGATGAATATGTTTTGAGAATTGTATGGTGACCTTGAATTTCCTAACATTATAGGACAAGGTAGAAAGATCACTTCATTTCCTTAAAGTCTTAAAATTCCCAGTAAGCATCTTGATATAAATGTTATGGGATTTGTCATTGCTAGATGACTCCTAGTATACATGGTATCCAAGGTATTCAATAATGGTAATGGAGATCCAGACTCTTCATTCAGAATTCTGTTCTTACTCCTTTTTATGATGCTACTTCTGTTCAATTCTTACCAGATTTTATGACTAGAGTAGATATGGTCATTGATGAACTAGGAGGTGATATGACAATCTAATCGTCTCCAAATCACACACAGGTTAGCATGCTTCATGCTTGTACAGTTTTTTTTTTTTTTTTTTTTTTTTTTTTTTTTTGTTTTCAGTACGGAAACTGAAAGCTGTACATGGTGGACTGAGTTAAGTTGTACAGTGGAGAATATACAGCCATTTTAGACTGCCGAAATTTCAGTGTCCATAACTTCTTGGAAAACTACTGTTTTGTACTTATGATTTTCTTTCAGGTTGATGTTATGCGTTGTGAAACTAATTATATTGATGTAGCTTATACCCATTATATCTCACAGTTACAACAAAGTGGGTTGCTTAAAGGGGATGATCTCACGGATCGCTTTTTCCGAATCCTCATGGTAAACTTTATTCGTGGTTTTTATTATGTTTCCATGAGAATCCTCCAGATCCTCACAGTTGTTAAGAGTTTTCCTTCTCTTTCTACCTATAAATTCAGGAAATTTCTGTAGCAAATTGTTTGGCCACTGACATGATTAATCCAAGCTCATTGTCCCTACAAACGCCACAACAAGTCCAGCATCTCTCATTTGCTGTTATTGATATGTATGCAAAGCTTGTGGTTTTAGTTATTAAGGTAGCGATCTTTTTTTTCTTCTTCTGACTGAGCTTCATGCAATGAATGGAAACTAAATTGATGAATGTTTCCATCATAGTTTGGGTATCTATGAACAGTATCAGGAGCAATGGGATGATCTATTGCAACCTCATGTGTGAGTTCTCTTTCTTTCCCTGAGGAAATACCAAGTTCATCATTCTTCTCTTCCCTCAAGTGATCATAATAACTATGCTCTTGTCCTAAGAATCCTAAACCATCACGCCATTTCGACTCATGATAGCTTGCAGGTCTCTCCACTTGATCCTTGTAAAATGGACTGTTGTCATTAGGCAAAGCTAGAGATAATGATTTTGTTTGCAATCTTGCCTAAGAGTAATTTGGGTTTGTTGTATATGATTAAAGAATTCTTTTAGTTGCTTACTTGATTGCTAGTTTAACTGGTTGTGGTTTTTTCTTGTCAGGTTGTGGGTTTGTTGTATATGAAGTTTGATCAATAATGGTAACTCCTTTTTGTAGCATTGTAAAAAGAAATGCATTTGCTTGGTTTGCTAGTTGCAGGTGGTTTAGTTGAAAATCATATCTACTTTGCAAACCATGTTGAGATTTTTGGAGGTAAGCAGGCATGGTCATTGTGGATGGGGCATCCTGTAATTGACAACCCGTGCACATTACGTTACTAGCCATGTATATAACATGTTTTCCCCATTTTAACAATGGAAATGTGGAATTTGTTGCTGTAATTTTTTGTTTGATTCAAATCATACTCCTTCCATCTCATGACTTAGTTGGTATTCTTGTGCTGATAGTGGCAATATATACGGGTCTTTTAATGGATGTTGTGAAATGAGGTTTGTTCATGGATCTATGGAGGTAAGGTGAGCTTTCATCTTTCATGGCTACACCCTACTTGTAAAGGTTTACTAATTCAATAGATAAGCAGACATTCCAACACATGAGAATGTGGCATGCATCTCACAGGTCGTCAAAATAGGTCGATTCAATTAGCAAGTTGCTAGCATGTGCTTTGAATATCACACAATGGAGACCAACCATGGGCCCCACATTCTATAGCCATGGGCACCACATCTACAAACTTTGATCATCAATGTGGGCCATAGTGGTGATATATGCCATTGAATCGATTCATCTACGGATTAATGGATTCCCCATAAATTAAATCTGGACATTCTAATACTCATGTGGCCAAATCACCACTATGGCCCCTTTTTAAAGGTTACTATATGTTGTTTGGTTTCGTTTTTGTAATTTTGAATGAATTTTATACTCTATATGTAAACATATTAGACTCCATTTGGTCGTCACAAACCAAATGGAGGCTAAGCCCCTTTTTAACTCCGCCAATGCAACTCCTTGCATTGCCGGTCCCAAGCCCGGGTAAAGGAGGAGGGAGAATGGGCATCAAGGTGAGTTGTATGCAAGCTCATGTATTTTTAGTTTACTGTCTTCTTCTATTATCATTTGAGGACCTCAAAGGCCCAACTAACTTGAGATTTTTATATGCAGGCTCATGTATTTTTAGCCCCACAGATCAATGTTGCCACTACAAGGTTCATATTGAAATGGTAAAGTTTTTAACTATTTATTTTATCTTTGAAATTGTTATTTTTTCATTCATATAATTTTTTTGCTCTTTCAATGCAGCTAGGTACGACCTTAGGCAGTTATCTTGCTCTGGGCACCTATAGTCTTGGTATGTCTCATCCATTATTTGTGCAACTAATGTCTTGGAATGTTTTACAATCTTTAAAATCTTTATATGTAAATTTGTGCCCATTTGCATTGTCGGAAAAACTAAAAAATTTACTCATTCTCAGATTGCACTGTGGAATATGACAGGAAAAAAAAAAAAACAGCATGGATTCTGAGGGATTTGTGGAGATTTCAATTTTCTAGGATGTTTGGTAGAAAGGATTTTGAAGGACTTGGATTTTCCCCACCTCAAAGCTGATATAAACCCCTCTCAATTCCAAAGGGTTTCAAAATCCACTGATTCCAAACAATTTTAAAACCCCACTGCCAAACAACCCCTAATACTATTCTTTAGAACATAACCAATCCATGATTATGTTTTCTTCCCTTGCTTTTTAGGCTACTAATAGTTGGATGGATATGGTTACATCATAGTACTTCTAGTTCTTTTTTTAACTTCTATTTGAAACATCAGGCATCCATGCCAGGGGCCATGGATTTATGGACCCAATGACACATCACATTCGGGTTCCTTGTTCACTCTTAGCATTACTGTTTTTTATACCCAAAAGAGAGAATCAAAGAAACCCATATAGATAAATATTTGAATTGATTCTTTCTTTTTCTTCTCCTTCTTCCTTTTTATTGATTCTTAAGGGTCATTTGACGGATTAGGGTGAATTGGATGGGATTTGGGCCGCACACAGATGGACGGTACTGATGCAACCCATTCAAGGTGGGGGTCCAACATTGTGCTGCCCACCAGCAGTTTGGTGAGGCCCACGGTCAGCCCACCAGCTGCCAAGGTCAGGGAGAAGAAATGCCCTCTGTTGCAGGCTGCCTTGGAAGTCATTTTTTGGCCTGACTATCCGCTCAACATGGCCCGAAACAAGGTTGTTTTTACTTGGATTTTTCGGACTGATATCAGCCCGAGCTGTAGCTCAATCAGAGTTTGTCTTGAGAGCAGATTCTGGACTGAGTTTCAGCCCCAACCTGGGGCCATTTAGATGCCAAGCAGGGCCTGATTACATAAGATGTGGTTGGAAGCTCCTGATTCCAAAAATCAGCATGATCCGCTAGCAACAATAAAAATTGAAACATCTTAGGGATCTTCTGTACATAATTGCTAAGGGGGGAAAATGGAAGCCCACTTGAAGCCGCTTCTGTTTTCCATGTTCATTGGGTCAAATTTCTGCCAAGTGCTAAAGGCAACCTTAAGTTTCCTAATTTCTTCTTAATTTTTTATCAGTTGGTTGAATTCTTTTTTATTTTTTTACAATTTGATACAAGTTACCTAACTACAGGGAAATTCTGAAGCAAACAGGATATTTTACCTTTCCGTGCCACAAGAAGCACTTTTGGATGTTGCATCATCTATTGCCGATAATGCCCAAATCCAGAGAAGCTGGAACCGCATAATAATAGAAAAACCATTTGGGTTTGATGCAACATCTTCTTTTCAGTTGACACAATCTCTTCTGTCCAAATACAAAGAGAATCAAATCTATAGGTGTGTATACTCCCTTTTCATTTTGTTTTCAGGTTCTATTTTTGGCATCCTTGAATCCGCGCTAGCTTTACTTGGGTACTTAGATTCGTTGATTTATACTAGTGGAAATAGGCATGTTTCCATTATGTGAAATATTAGCACGCATCCTTGAATCCGCACTAACTTTGTCTGTGGCAGCATGGAAAACAAAACCACATTAGGCAGGTTTCCATTATGTTGATTAATGCTTAGGGAACAATTGTTAGAATGGCATTGCTAGGTGCAATTTTTGGAGGCCTCATGGGGTTGGATTAATGATGTTTATGGGCATAAGAAGGCTACCCTCATCTGAGCAAGTGAATGCAGGATGACTGCATTTTATGCTGGTTTCCCTGGTATGCTTCCTTTTACATGGGCTATTTGGGAACAGTCGGTTTCTTTTCTTGTTCTATCATTTGTATTTACTATCTATTTGTGTCAAACAGAAATTGTGCCTATTAGAACTGTAAATCGGCAATGCTTATCTGGACTCCAGGCATTTGCTGATGTTGCTGCTGCCATTAAAGCTGGATTTTATGACATAGGTATGCATGCATCCTATTGAGAGGCTTGATGGTCATGTTATGTTGTTTATGAAGTCTGGATTTATCTTTATTATTATTATTGTTTTTTTTTTTCTAAATCTTCTCAATATAGGGATTGGGGCTACATTGGAATCTATGACAGCAAATCCAATGGCTTGGGAAAAAGGTTAATAAATCCCAAGATATGTTCTCGCTGAACTCTACATCTTCTTTTAAGTTTCGCATGTTTTTTGCTTTAAGAAAGGATGTTTCTTGCACTCAATAAAGATATTTTATAATGTCACAGGTTTAGAGTTTCCAGCAACCTCAAGGCTGTCTTCTACCCATGGGTGTTACTTCTGAAAATGATCTAGATCACAGAATGGGGTACTCTCATCGACGGCCAGGTAACCACGATTTCTACTTGCACAATCAGTCCACTATTCATGAACTAATGCACCATCCCCCTAGTCTCTTCTGGCATTCACCAAAGAGTACTCATCCAAAATTTGTTTGAAATGAACATCCAATCCCTCCCTTGGCTCGGTCCACTAATCACATAGGCTAATCAGGTATGTCTTATTGTCCTTCAATAATTTAATATATTGAGATTTCTTTCCCATCATCATTTACATTTTTCTTCTTAATCGATACTTGGAAGTTAATATAATCATTTACTCTGTTTTACAATCTTTAAAATCTTTATTTGTAAATCTGTGCCCATATGCATTTTTGAAGAAACTAAAAAACTTACTCATTCTCAGATTGCATTGTGGAATATGCATCCATTATTCAAAGAAAGGGCGACATTCCAAGCACTCACACTTTCTCTCCTTGCTAGCTAAATTAGTGAGTCTTCTTTCCTTCATACTATATGATACATTGATGAAGTGGCCTGGCCATTTGGACAGGCCCATGTTTATGTATTTGCTCGAGATTAATGGAGCAGACCCGGATGTGCGTCGGAGCTATCCGGAAGAGCGGGGGTCCCTGGAAGGTGGGAACCGTTATTATGACCATGATGAAGCTGTCCATTTCCTATGGACGGCATTGGAGGGGCCTGGCCATTTGGACAGGCCGTGTTTATGTATTTGCTCGAGATTAATGGAGCAGACCTGGATGTGCGTCGGAGCTATCCGGAAGAGCGGGGGTCCCTGGAAGGTGGGAACCGTTATTATGACCATGATGAAGCTGTCCATTTCCTATGGAAGGCATTGGAGGGGCCTGGCCATTTGGACAGGCCGTGTTTATGTATTTGCTCGAGATTAATGGAGCAGACCCGGATGTGCGTCGGAGCTATCCGGAAGAGCGGGGGTCCCTGGAAGGTGGGAACCGCTGTTATGACCATGATGAAGCTGTCCATTTCCTATGGACGGCATTGGAAGGGCCTGGCCATTCGGACAGGCCGTGTTTATATTTGTTTATATTTGTATTTGCAGGGACCACACCCGAACCCATTCTCAATCCTACAACCTATAACAAAACCTATAACCTATAACCTATAACCTATAACCTAAATCAAAACCCCTAACCTAAACCAAAACCTAAACCTATAACTTAAACTCAATTCCCTAAAGCTAACCCTACCCTAATCCTAATCTCAACTACCTAAACCCTAAACCTAAAACAAAGCCAAACCCTATAACTTAACCTAAACCAAACCCTTTAACCTAAACTCAATCCCTAAACCTTAACATATAACCTAACCTAAACCTATACTTATAACCTAAACTATTCCCAAATCCCAAAACCTATAACCTAAACCTAACCTTTCCTAAACCTATAACCTAAACTCAATTCCCTAGAGCTAACCTACACCTAATCCTAATCTCAACTCTCTAACCTAAACCAAAACATAAACTGAAACCCAAACTTACCCAATCCCGAACATGAACCCGATTCCTAAACCTAACCATAACCCATATCAAATCCAAAAACCTATAACCTAAACCAAACCAAAACCTATAACCTAAACTCGAACCCATTCTCAAATCCAAAACCTATAACCTAATCTAAACCTAAACCAAACCTATACCTAAAAACCAAAACCAAACCTATAACCTAAACCCGAATCCATTCTCAAATCCCAAACCTATAACCTAAACCAAACCAAAACCTATAACCTAA
>JAJHSJ010000978.1:0-53218 GCA_021015155.1 Magnolia officinalis | reverse complement strand
TTCACCGCTTTTTGTGGGTCCTATTATGAGGTATGGTTATATCCAAACGTCCATATTTTTTGCGAACTCGTTTTAGGGCTTGAGACGAAAAATAAGACGGATCTAGCTATCAAGTGGACCACACTGTTAAAGGCTGTGGATGATTGAACGTCTACCATTGAACCCTTTTAGGGGTTACAGAAGTTTTGGATCATTACGAAAATTGTTTTTCGTCTTCATCCAGGTCTTTGTGACCTTATGAATAGATGGATGGAATATAAATGTTATGGTGGGCCCTACAAAAGTTTCAACGGGGAATGAAAAATCATTTTCTGCTGCTCTTTGTGGTGTGGTCCAGTTGATCTTGGATATGATTTTTTTTTTGTATAATGCTCCGAAATGATATCAAAATATGGATGAACGTTGTGGATATGATAAATACATAACTGTGGGGCCCCATATACGTTGATCTCTTTTGAACCGTTCGTTCAACGGGAGTTCGAGGAGCGTAAGCGCTCGTCTTCGAGCACCAGGCGATCCGCCTCAGGAAGGAAAGCAGGGGCATTTCGACCAAGAAATGGGGCCGTACGCCTGGGGAGTATTCTTGGCAAACTAAAAAGAAATGGGCTTAAAATGTTTGGCCATATACTGGTCGTACAGTTGGAAATTCTCTTAAATGATTTCTACGCGTGAGGCACGTGATGATGCGGATGCTCATGGACTTCGGGGCTGGATTATGGAAATGTGTTGGGCCTATTTTAATGAGGGGCTTGGATTCTGTCAACTTGGCATCGGAACTAGGGGGTGTACACGAACCGAGCTAGCTCGGTTAGCTTGCTCGACTGGACTCGAAAGCTCAATTCAACTCGGTTCGAAGCTTAGTTCGAGCCGAGTTTAGCTGATTTTTTTAGCTCGAAAATAAGTTCGAGCCGTGTTCGAGCAGGCCAGCTCAACTCGACTCAGATGGAATCCAACTCGAATCAAACTCGGATCGAACCAGTTCGGTGACTTGGTTACTTTGTTATTGATGTTGCTCACCAATGTTTAATAAAATGACTCAACCAAATGTGGCTAGTGGCAAGGAAGGTTTGGCTGGTGGCAAGTAAGGTATGTACACTAAACAAATACCTTTAAAAAAAAAAAAATTAATGTTACTTAGAAGGTGTTTGATAAAAACACCTGTGAAACCATTGCCTCTGTTTTACAAACAATGGGATGTGAAGTTGCAGTTCAGGTGTTTGTGGAAATGCCTCAATAACGAACTCGGCTCGATCTTGGCTCAAACTCGGCCCGAGTTGTTAATCGAGCCGAGCCGAGTTCGAGTTGAGGTTAGCTAGAGCCGAGTCAAGCTGAGGCCAGCTCAACTCGGTCGACTCGATGTACACCCCTAATCGAACTGGTAAGGCTATGATGCAGATTTCATGCTGAGTAAAACTCTCTGGGGCCCACTGTAATGTATGTGTTTTATTCATACCGTTCATTTATTTTACCGGCTCATTTTCAGGCATGAACCTAAAATTGAAGCATAGCCAAAGATCAAGTGGACCACATCATGGGAAACAGTGGGAATTGAGCACCTCCCATTGAAAACCTCTTAAAGAACATAGAAGTTTTTTAAACTATATTTGTATTTTCCCGGGTTATGTCCGCGTGATCATGAACATGTTTATTTTTCTCTTCATGTGTGTGATCTTATGAACACGTTGGATGACATGTGTGTGTGTGTGTGTGTGTGTGTGTGTGTGTGTGTGTGTGTGTATAGAAAGAGAGAGAGAGGTATGCTCACCTATGCACCTATGCACGTGCGCACCTTTGTACACGTGTCATAGGAGTCGAATCCGAACGGTCCATAAGATGAGGAATCTCATGAAACCTCAGGGGGTGAATTTTCACCCTGATCTAAGATTCTGTTAGGCCATAGCAAAGAGAAATACAAATTAAGGGAAGAAACTGTTTGTATTTTTCATGGCCCACCGAAGTTTTGGTTCAAAGTAAAAATTGGTACCAGGAGATTTAATGAGGCTCTGCTTCATGTGGACCATTCAGATTTTCGAGACTCATCATGTATGATGAGTTCTCAAAAAAGTCGTAGGTAGTTCGTGCGAACTGGTTCGCAGGTGAGCTTTCCGTATGTGTGTGTATATATATATGTGTGTGTGTGAAAAAGGTTCTATACAGTCGAGCTCATAGGAACTCTCCATGAGGTCGAGCTATGTGGACCCCACCATGGTGTATGTCGAACATCAACACCGTGCATTTGATGGGTCCCCTTTAAATGATGGGATATCCCAAAAATCAGCCGTATACAGAACTTCGGTGGGCCATACTAGCTAAAATCATATGAAGACATGCCTAAAACATATAAAAGCACTTGGTGGGGCCCACCTAAAATTTGGATGCGTCTAAAGCTTTGTCTGACCCCTCGTATAAGTGGAACACACATAATGTATGGCCTGAATTTGTTAACCACACCTTGGTGGGCCCAACAAATGATTATGAATGTTTTGATGGGAGGATAACCCATATCAACTTTGTATGTGGTGTGGCCCACACAGCTCAACCTCGTGGGAAGTTCCCATGAACTCGACTGTATGGAACCTTTTCCCACATGTGTGTGTATGGAACCTTTTCCCATGTGTGTGCCTGTCTGCTGTGTGTGTGTGTATATATATACACTTTCCATGAGGTTGAGTTGTGTGGGGCCCACTGTGATCAGTGTCGAACATCGATATTATGCATTTGATGGGTCCCTTTTAGGTTATGGAATATCTCAAAAATCAGTCAAATATGGAACTTAGGTACCATCTAAAACCATGTAAAGACATGCCTAAAACATATAAAAGCACTTGGTGGGGGCATATTTGAGTTTTGTATGCTGCTGATGAAACTTGTTCTTACCCCTCATAGAAGTGGGACACACAATGGATGGGTTGGATTTGTGAACCATATCTCGGTGGCCCAATAAATGATTATGAATGTTTTAATGGGAAGATAACCCCTCTCAACTTTTGTATGTAGCATGGCCCACCCAAGTCATGGATTGACTTGATTTTTAAGTCCGTGGCCCACCCTGAAATGATGCATCTAACTGATAAGGTTGATGTTTGACACATATCATAGTGGGGTCCACACAGCTCGACCTCATGGGAATTTCTCATGAGCTCGATGGCATAGAGCTCATGGGAACTTCCCATGAGGTCGAGCTGTGTGGACCCCACCCCACTGTGATACATGTCAAACATCAACACTGTGCATTTGATGGGTCCCCTTTAGATTATGGAATATCGAAAAATCAGCCGTATATGGAACTTAGGTGGACCATACCATCTAAAATCATGTGAAGACATGCCTACAAACATATAAAAGCACTTGGTGGGGCCCACCTAAAAATTAGATGCATCTGAAACTTGGCCTAACCCCTCATCCATGTGGGACACACATAATGGATGGGCTGGATTTGTGAACCACATCTCAGTGGGCCCAACAAATAGTTATGAATGTTTTAATGGGAGGGTAACCCCTCTTAACTTTTGTATGTGGTGTGGCCCACACAAGTCATGGATTGAGTTGATTTTTAAGCCCGAGGCTCACTATGGAATGGTGCATCTGACTGATAAGATAAATGCTGACACACATCACAATGGGGCCCACACATCTTGACTTCACGGAAAGTTCCCATGAGCTCTAACGCATAGAACCATTTCCATATATATATATATATATATATATATAATATATATATATATATATATATATAGAGAGAGAGAGAGAGAGAGAGAGAGAGCATAGAACCATTTCCATATATATATATAGAGAGAGAGAGAGAGCTTAAAAGAATGTTTCGATAGTGTGCGTCATTAATTATCTCATCAGTTTCCTCGGCCTGATTTACTAGCTTCGGATACGTTGAAATGAGACACATAGGACACGTAGGCCCTGCATGATGCTGCCGACAGATTTATGCAGCATCTAGCTCTACAGAGATATATCTTGGCTGTCTACTTTTTGGGCTAATTCACACTGTTGCATAAAACCAAACATGAGGTAGATCCAAATGTTAAGTGGACCACACCATAGGAAATAGTAGGGACACTGATGCCCACCGATAAAACTTTCAACTCTCTGTTGATGTTTATTTGCCATCTAACTTATTTGTAAAGTTGCTCTAACTTGGATAAAGGGAAAACACAAATATAAGTTTGACCTAAAACTTATGAGGCCCTCAAGAGGTTTTTAATAGTGAGCATTTAATCCTTGCTTCTTCTTTTTTTTTTTAATGGTGTGTCCACTTGAACTTTAGATCTGCCTTTTGTTTGGGCTCATGCCCCCATAAGAGGCTAGTGAAACAATTGATGGTTGTATGCAACATTAATGGCTTTGATCTGCCCCTGGTTGTATAATACAACACCACTAACTTTAGATAATCTTGCCCTTTCAGTTACTATTCACAACATTGTATCAAAAGCGTTGATTCATAATAAAATGCAGCTGCTCGACAACTAATGATTGAGATCTTGCTATAAGAGGAACAGCACAAATTGCACCTCACTCTTGATGGGCAAACCTCACTCTTCCATGTGCCTGCACATCCATGAAGTATCTATTTAGGAAAACCATGCAACAGAGTTCTATGTTGGCCTATCTTAACAATGGTTGACAGATATTCTGTACATCTATTTTGTAGGTTTATCTTGGGATATCATCAGAAATTTAGGCAGATGAAGGGCTAATGTGAGCCACAACAAGGAAAACAATGAGATTGATTAGCCGTTGTTTTCTTCTGTCTATGACACCTTCTCTCCACACCTCTCCCCTCCTAATTTCTAATCCCTTTTATCTCTCCATCTGCCCCTGCATTCTCCACCTCTCTCCCTTCCTTATGCCATACCTCCCTATGTGAGTTACCTACGCTCACTTTTCTTTCTCCATTAAATATGGTATTGAGGAAACCATATAACATGGGCTTTGTGGGTTGTACTTACTCATGTTAGAATATTAGCCTAAAAAATAAGATAAATCTAAAGTTCAAGTTAGTCGCAACATAAAAAAGAATATAAAAAAAAAAAAAATGAACTGGGGTGCTCGCGGATGGAAGATGCCTATGGACTTTTCTTTTTCTCTTTCCACATGTGTATCCCTGGTTTTTTCGTACATTTCTTATAATTTCTCTTCCTTACTCTCTCCATATGCACTGCATGTAGGAATATCCTTTTTTAAAAAAATAATAATAATTTATTGCATGGGTAAAACATATGAATTAATCCCTTAACATAGTGTAACATGTGAGTGCACGTCCAAATTTTATATATTTTTCTAGCATAAAGGGTTACACTTGTATGTTAGTTGTACACAGGTTAAGAAATGGTGAAGAGTATTCTTCAACCATGCACACACGTAGATGACAGCGAGAAGAACATAACATACATAACATAGAGCAATATTTGTCCATCGGTGATTGTTGTGGTGATGTATCTTTGGATACTTTTGAGCATGTTTGATTGTTCGAATATGTGGTGCTCAATCGATGTCAATCAATCGATGCTTAAATCGACGGTACGCACAATTTTGTATAATTGTACAGATTATTTTCTATTTTGGCTGTTGTACTATAAATACGAGTGTAATACAGGATTATAGTAAGATTAGAAATGCTAGGGTTTTTTTTAAAAGGTTTTGCATCTATAAATACAATTTATCTATTACATTTTGTTTTTCATAGTGAATTTTGTTGTCACTTTGTGTTGTGGGTTTTTTCCCATGTGAATTTTTCACATAAAAACATGTTTTTTTTTTTTTAAAAAAAAAAAAAACACACATGCACACTACCACACACTACCACACACTCACGCCGTAGTGGGATTTCACCACCTATGGGTACTCTGAACCCTTGACCAAGTTTTGAAACTCACAAGAGTCTACCATGGAGCAAGAGCAAGGACCCTAAAAAAAACATGTGTTCCTATATATGGTTTGTTGCATTATTTTCCGTGTGTTTAATTCGAATTTGAAATTTCCTTCTACAACTTCTCCAATGATATCAATTCAGACAGTCCATTTAGCGGGCCTTATACTGGAGATCTTATTTTCAAAGGGGCTTATTTGGCACCCTTTATACTGATACTAGGATAAAGATAATACACGACTTGCCTCCACCACCGGCCACAAGAATTGGTCGGAAGCTGTAAAGCTCGCATGAGTCCAAAACCAGACAGATTCAAAAATCGTGGACCACACCACACAAAACAGTAGGGATTGAATTGGAAACTTTGTGAGGACCATCAAAGTTTTGTATCAGGATGATATTTGTACCTACAATTTAAGTTCAATGGTGACGTTTTCGTTCCAATTATTTCATGTGGTGTGGCCCATATAAGTTTTGGATCTGTCTGATTTTTACTTCTTACTCCCCCCCATTTTTCCTCGTATTAATTGCTGCGGTAAGCTAATGCTAGATTTTGAAGAACATGTGGAGGAAGGAAACGCACATGAGATCCACACCACCCATCATATGGGCCTCTTCGTCTTTTCCATGGGGCCAAACGAGTGCCATCAAAACTAAGTGAGCCATACCATAGGAAACAGTTGGGATCCGGACACCTATAAATAGTTATGTTTGGGGTCCACCATGGTGTATTTATGCCATCCAATCCGTTCATTTGGCGTGCCCTACATGTGTGAAGAGGTATGCAAAAAACTAGGCCATTCCAAAACTGAGGAGGCGCTTGCCATGTGAATATAGAGATCTTATACATGAATCTATACTAGTGGTTTGACCCACCTTAGTTTGATGAGTCTGATTTTTTGGGAGTGGGGCCAAGCAAGGGATCTTATACATATACACTGCCACAAGGGGTTCATCGTAGTTTGTATATGCCATCCAATCCGTTCATCTGATGTGCACTGCTAGTGTGAACAGCGTTCTTAACCATCCATCTCCACACTCCTGATCAAACGGTTAGCAACGATCTATCAATGATAGTTTCATGACATGGTCCATCCTTGATGCTACTCAAGACATTAACGGACTGGATTACCGAAAATCACGTCTCTTAGGGCCCCACTTATCATGTATGTGGGAAAATGCAATGCAATGCATACACTAAATCACATCACCAAATTAAATTTCCTGAACAATCCCAGCTTCTGGTTTGTGTATTATTGTTCATGAAAGCAGGATGACAGTATATTTTTAATTGTTAACTGTCCAAAAATTTCCATTAATTTGAAGGTCATATGATTAAATAATAATAATTTTAATTTATGATACATTTAAATTTGTTAAAATGAAGATGGTGATGATCTGGTTATAGCATTTATGGAGGTTGCGTATATGAGACAGAAGAGAATGAGATTTGATATATAACTCTAATTCATAATTAATTATTTATATTGAGTGTGAAAACCATGTGGTTTTATGGGCTTATAAGCCAAAGCCCATTAACTGTATCTTCCTTAACAAAACTATGACCCATAACTAGGACTGTTTGATTTGACTTTTTTTTTTTCTAGCCGTAGTGGGCTTTCACCACCTGTGGGTACTCGAACCCTTGACCAGGTGTTGAAACTCCTGTTTGATTTGACTTCCATGTCACCATTGTAATTACTATGTAAACTTTAAGTACTCGAGTATCATCCATCACACTTAGCTAGATTATCAAAGGTTCCTCTTCTAAGAAATAAGGCTGTTGATGGGCTGGATTAGTCCCCTTCAGACTGGACTTGGGCTGACTCGGGTTTCAGATCAAGTCGAGTTAGTAGAGTCGAATTGGGTTTCAGATCGAGTCAAGTCAGCACCCACTTAGATTTCAAGTCGAGCCGAGATGAGTCGAATTAAGTTACTTGGTGACCTGGACTCGACTTGGTTTGAGTTCCGAATGGGAAAAGTCTACTTGGTTCGGGACGAGTCACCCACTAATTCAGTGTAGTCGGGTTTGAACGAGTCGCAGACTCGTACCATGATCAACTCTACTCGAGAGAGTTTACCACCGAGGCAGAGGTGCCATGAGTAGTGGGGGATTGTACATCTAAGTGTGATAGAAATTCTGACATTTGTTTCTACGTACAGTTTAGTTTATCTGAGTGGTAATAACCATATGAACAGTTTGGAAGGCATATAAACATCTTGATCAGCTTTATGAAAGTTTCAAAGGTGGACAATTCTTTTCTCACTATTTCATTAGTGTGGCCCACGTAAATTTTGAATTTACCTGGTTTTTATATTCCTGTCCTATTGCTGTCTTTCAAAACTTATGGATGGAGTGGATTTGTCACTGACATCTATATGAGCCCCACAGAGTCCCAGTCACAGGTATATCTTTGAAGCGGTTTGGCAGGATAATGGTCGGTTCTCAGTCGGCTCCAACATCATGTATGCGTATGCCGTTCATCATTTTTCAGATAATTATAGGGCTTATCTCAAAAAATGAGGCAGATCTAACTCTCAGGTGGGCCACACCACATAAAACAGCAGTGATTAAATGCCCACCGTTAATAGGGCCACTGTAATGTTTATTTGACATCCAACATGTTTAGTAGTTAATACAAACCTGGATGAAGGGAAAAACCAAATACATCATGGTGAGTTTTTAACAGTGGAAGTTTAACCTGCACTGTTTCCTGTGATGTGGTCCGCTTGAGATTTGGATCTACTTAATTTTTAGGATAATAATATAAAATTAATTGGAAAAGTAGATGGACGGCATGGATAAAACAAATACATCAGGGTGAGTTAGAGTTAGAAGAGCACCGACCACTTGCCATTGGCTAATTAGTAGCAGGTAACTGACGAATCCGCGTCGGGGCTACCACGGTAGATGGACGGATCCACCAAGTGGGTGGGACCCACCCGCTTACTTTGATGTATGTATCTTAAATCCACACCGCCTAATCATTTTTAAAGCTCCTTTAAGAGGGAAGCGGATTGCGTACTGAGTAAATTCTGTGGGCCCCGCTGTCACTCATGCATTCTATCCACTCCGTTCATCTATTTTACTACATAATTTTAGGGCTTCAACCCAAAAATGGAGCATATCTGCACCTCAAGTGGACCACACCACCGGAAACAATGTGAATTGAACATCCACTGTTGAAAAATTCTTAGGGGCAACTGAAGTCTTAGATCAAGCTGATATTTGTGTTTTCCCTTCATCCGTGTGTGTCTATCTCATGAATAGGTTGGATGACAAATAAACGTCACTGGGGGCCTTAGAAAGGTTTCGATGGTGGAAATCAATACTTCTACTTTTTCCCGTGGTATGGTCCACTTGAGCTTTGTATATACATCAATTTTGGGTTGAACACGTAAAATGATCTAAAAAAATGAATGGACGGCGTAGATAAACCATGTGCATTCACAGTGGGCCCAACAGAATTTACTAAGTATGATAAGTGCCTACGAGTAACTCAGTAGCAATCCGATTTCCTTTTAGATATGATAAAAATAACCGAGCAGAACCAAATCTCAGGTAGATGTGTACACGAGTCGATCCAAGGCGAGCTTGGCACAACTCGACTCGGCTCGGCTACTAGTTGACCCTAGCTTGAACTTGGCTCGGCTTGGTCCTCGAGCCTGAGTGGCCAGCTCGGCTTGGTCAGCAGCTCAGGCCAGTTCGAGCTGAGTTCACTTATGCAGCATTTCCACAAACACATGGACTGCACCTTTAAAATCTCACTGTATGTAAAATGGTAGTAACAGTTTTACCGATATTTCATCAAACACCTCATAGGCAATATCAAAAATTTTTAAAAAAAAAACGTATTTGTTTCATATAAATACCTTCCTTGCCACCAGCCAACACTTCGTTGAATTATTTCAACAAACACTTGGTGAGCAACATCAATATCAAAGCAAACGAGTCACTGAATTAGTTTGATCCGAGTTCAATTTGAGATGGGGTTTGATTGAGTTGAGCTTGAGCCAAGCTCTTGAACTTGGTTCGAAATTTTTCAAGTTAAAAATTAGATCGACTCAGCTCGAACTCAATTTCGAACCGAGTCGAATCGGGCTTTTTCGAGTTGAGTTGAGCGAGCTAACCTAGCTATATCGGTTCACGTACAACCATAATCTCAGGAAACGGATTGGCTACTCCTCTTGCCAGTGGCCAGTGCTTTGTGGGCCCACCATGATGTATGTGTTTCATCCATTATATTCCTCCATTTTTTTCAGATCATTATAGGGCTTCATCTCAAAAATGAGATGGATATAAATCTCAGGTGGATAACACAGGAAAACAATAGTGACTCGATATATATGCACCATTAAAGTCCTCCTAAGGCCCAATGTACTATTTATTTGACATCCAATCTGTTGATTAGGTCATACAGGCCCAGGTGAAGGTAAAAAGGCAAAGATCAGCCTGATGCAAAACTTTTATGGCCCCCAAAAGGTTTTTAATGGTCAACATTCATTTAACACTGTTTCATGTAACGTGGTCCACTCGAGATTGGGATATACCTCGTTTTTGGTCTCATACCATAAAATGATCTAGAAAAATAGGTGGATGGCATGGATTAAACACATACATCATGTTAGGGCCCACATAGCACCGACCGGGAGTAGCCAATCCGTTTCCCACATCTCATGTAGACATCACCAGCGAAAACATTGTGACCGAAATCCTCACCATTAAAAACTTGATGTAGTACACCAGAATGTTTATTTGCCATCCAATTGTTGATAACATCACCAATACCCAGATGAATAGACCACACATATAACTTCTTTATTCAAAGCTTTTGTGCCCCACAAAAAGTTTTCACTGGTTAAATTACTATTTTCCTGTACTATTGTCCATCTGAAGTTCGGATCTGCATCCTTTTTTGGTTCATGCCCTAAAATGAGTTTTAAACATAGATGGACGGCATGGATGCAAAGCACATACATCATGTTGGCCAGATTCAGGGTCCCACCCACTTCAGTGAATCCGGAGATCCACCGAAGTCGCGCCATTCGCGTCGGAAACGGATTGGCTACTCCCCTGCCGCCTTAGTAAGCTCTTATCGTACTGAGTAAACTCAGTTGGGACCACCGTGAATGCATGTGGTTTATCCACACCGTTCATTCGTTTTTTCAGATCATTTTAGTGGTTGAATCCAAAATTGATGCATATTCAAGTCTCAGGTGAACCATACCACAGGAAAAGGTAGAAGTATGGATTTCCACCGTTGAAAACTTTCTAAGGTCCCAGTGATGTTTATTTGTCATCCAACCTGTTCATGAGATCCGACAGACATCGATGAAGGTAAAACACAAATATCAGCTTGATCTAAAACTTCTTTGGCCCTCAATAAATTTTCAACGGTAGATGTTCAATTGACACTGTTTCCGGTGGTGTGCTCCATTTGAGGATTCGATACACTCCATTTTTGGGTTAAAGCCCCAAAATTATCTGCTAAAAGAGATGGACGAAGTGGATAAAATGTATGAATGATAGTTGGCCACAGAGTTTGCTCAGCACGCTAGCGTACTGAGTTACTCAGTACACAATCGGCTTACCCTGCCACCAGCCAGTGCTGATGGTTGGTTATCCGTGGGACCCACCATGATGTATGTGTTTCATCCATGCCGTCCATATATTTTTATAGATCATTTCATGGTATGAGACTAAAAAGTATGTATATCTCAATCTCAACTAGACCACATTACAGGAAACAATGTTGAATGAACGTCAACCATTAAAAACTTTTTGGGGTCATAAAAGTTTTGGATCAAGCTGATCTTTGTTTTTTTTCTCCCTTCATCTGGGTCTGTATGACCTAATCAACAGATTGGATGTCAAATAAGAAGTACATTGGGCCTTAGGAAGATTTTAATGGTGGATATCCAATCACTATTGTTTTCCCGTGGTGTGATACACATGAAATTTATATTCCTCTGATTTTTTGTATCATGCTCTAAAATGATCTGTAAAAATGGATGAACGGAATGGATGAAACACATACATCATGGTGGAGCCCACATAGCACCGACCACCAGCCACGTGGCAGGGTTATAGGCAATCCGTTCTCATTCCCGTCCTCCCCGGACGTAGGAAACGTTATGTATAACAAGATTCAAGAAAAGATGAGAAAAGAAAAGAAAAAAAAAAAAAAAAAAAGAAAAAAAAAAAAAAAGGAAAAATCCAAAACCCTAGCGACCCAAAGACAGCAACGGCAGCCAATGGCAACGAAGCTGAGCGTGAATCTTGTAATAGACAGGCAATCAGGGAGACTCCTTTTCGCAGAAGCTGGAAAAGACTTCATTGATTTTCTTTTCAGTCTCCTCACATTGCCTCTTAGCACTATCACTCCTCACAAAGAAACACATACGAATGGTTGAATGCTTAGGAAGACTCTATGAAAGTGTCCGAAACCTAAGTAAGTGTTACATACAACCCAACCAAAGCAAGAACGATCTTCTCTATCCCAAAATATCATTACCTCCAAAATTCCTAAATCCTTCTCTTTTCTTACAAAATGACCCTTCAACATCAACAAAGAAGCACCACACATGCGGCAGTTGCAGCGACCCCTCTCGACGCTATTTTACGGATTTTAATGGCTTGATGTGCCCCCATTGCAACGGGAAGATGTCAACTGAGTTAACCTACACTGGTCTCGAAGACATAGGGATGGGATTGGACGGTGTTGGATCAGGTGGTGGATATGTGAAAAGTGAAGTGACTTATATGGTGATGGATGATTTGATGGTGATTCCCATGTCCACTTTTTCAACACTTGCTCTACTCAAGAAGTTCAAAGTTAGGGATGTGAGTCTTCTTGAAGAGAGTGTGGTGGAAGTGGGCATGGAAGAGGTATGGTTTTTAGTTGTCCACTGGCATGAATATTATTGTCAATGTTATTACCTAAAACATGGAATGCCCAGATTATGGGTAATTTGCAATCTAGATGGTTGTTTTTATTAGTTATTATGTTTTTTTCTGTCGATTAAGGGGTCGTTTGGATGGTGGTAAATGAGGTAAATAATTTACAACTGGTATTTGGATGCCCCTTTTTTGCCTGGCTACTAAAGTGACATCACCAAGTTTCATGGGCCCCATCATGATGTATGTGTTGTATACCCACCCGTATTTGGTGAGATCATTTTAGGGCATGACCCCAAAAAATGAAGTAGATCCAAGTGGAGCCCATTATAAAAAACAGTGGGGACAGTGATGCCCACCGTTGAAACCTTACTAGGGCACATCATGATGTTTATTCGAGATCCAACCTGTTCATAAGTTCACATAGACATGGACGAAGGGAAACCACAAATATCAGCTTGATAAAACACTTTCGTGGCCCCCAAGAAGTTTTGAATGGTAGGCGTTCAATCCCTACTATTTTCTGTGGTGGTGTCTACTTGAGTTTTGGATCTGCTTCATTCTTTGGCTCATGCCCTAAAATGATCTCTCCAAATGGATGGACAGTGTGGATACAACATATACATCATGGTGGGGCCCACAAAACTTGGTGATATCACTTTAGTAGCCAGATAGCTAATGAAGGTAGCTAATCCACGTCCTTTCATTTGCTAGCAAAAAGAGAGGATTTCATTTACATGCTATCCAAACACAATCATTTACAACTTAAAGCCAAATCAACAGGCTGTAAATCATTTACAGCATAAATCATTAACTAGTAAATCATTTACAACATAAACCATTTACAGGCATCCAAACGACCCCTAAAACAAGAAATGGTCCATCTATTTTATTTTGAATCAAGCGATCCCAATTACAGGTCATTTGCAATCTAGATGGTTATTTTTATTAGTTGTCATGTTTTTACTGTCGATTAAATTATCCAAATTTATATTTACAATATATAGATCTATATATATATCTCATTGATGCTAACTGTAATCAACCTATCTAATAGACTATTAGATAGCACTTGATTTTCATCAACTTATGTCATAGCCTATTACATTGCGCCTATGGGAGTTTAATGCTCTCATTGCCAGTCCCCACCACGTATAAAGGAGAATCAAACTTATAACTTCCGACATGAATTTGAACAATATGACATTCCCGCGTTAACTAAAGTCATGGCCCTTGATAGAGTGGAATGGTAGAAAAGGATTCATGTAGCCGACCCCAATGGGTTGGGGTTGGGATAAGGCTTAGATGATGATGATAGAGATTTATGATGTTAGCAAAAACCCTTATTTATGTAGTTATCTTATAATACTAAGCACGGAGGTGTATAATAATAACATTCATCATTTTATATATAAATTGCAATATGAGTTGATATATAACATTATATTGCAAACACAATGCATAAATTGGAGTGACGCACATGATCCTACTCCTAGTTTACCACCTAGCAAAGGAATTAGTGTACTGCATCCCATTCCTATATGGTGTACTGAAGGACCCACAATTCAAATAATCTTGGTATTAGCTTTTCACAAAATTACTCAAGAAACCTGATTTGACCATACAGAGCCTTGACTAGTTTTAATTTCCAAAAGGTGTTTTTTGGAGAGGTGGAATAAGGGTGGTAATGGGCAAGCTGGCCCGCTCGACCTGACTTTGGTCCATACTTGGACCTATTAGCTTGGCCTCTCGGCTAGGCTTGGGCCTAGCACACATTACCCAATCAATTTTTTTGTGCACTCATGGGTTCAAGTCATTTTAGGTTAACCAGGCCTGACTCGACTTCATAGGTTCGTCTTATATCCTACAAATATGCCACTTTAATATCATTTAAGCCACCCATGAATCTTGAATGTAGATGGTTGATTTATCTTATATCCTACAAATATGCCACTTTAATATCAATTAAGCAACCCATGAAACTTGAATGTTGAGAGTTGATTTCATTCCTCTTATCTATTTCTTACTGACGGTGTGGCTCACTTGATTAATGGATAGAGCAAGAACATTCAAGTGGAAAAAGGTTTTTTTTTTTATTATCAATTTCTGGACTGAGCAGGCTCAGACTAATTTTTCAGGCTTGTGCCTGGCTTGGCCTGGTCCATTGCCCACCCCTAAAATGAAATGAGAAAAGTGTCATCATTTATTTTTTTCTAGAGATCTCTGAACTGTCCACTAGGTGCCCCCACAATGACAATCAAATGAATGGAAAATCATCAGGTTGGCCGCACCACAAAAAACAGAGCACACCACAAAAGAATTCCAAACTCATGGGTAGCCCACCTGATGATAAGATCAGCCATGTTTTTGTTTCTGCTTGTATGGTCATACACCGGGGTGCACTTTTTTTTTTTTTTTATAATGACGATAGGGTATTCCTGCCCCTTTTGAAGGGGAGACTATTCCTTGCGGATGCATGCACTCAATCACTTGCAAGCCACGTGCATCGGGTAAAGCACGGGAAGGGGAAATTGGGGTGCAATAATTGGACGTGATGTTGAAAACACACCTAGTTACCTCCCTGTGCTCTACTTCATCACTTTAAAAAGATGAAGACATTGTTCATTTCACCCCTAAAAGGAGGGAGGGAGGTCTCTTACAGGTACGTGGAATTGCTCCTTTTTTAAATGTTTACAAGTGGGGTGAAAAGCTGTAACTCACAGCTTCTAACTCACTAGTGAATTTCCCCAAACACTACCTGTAAATGAATTACCTCTAAATACTTTACAACTAATAGCAGTTAAAAGCATCAAATGACCCTTTAGTGTAGGAATTACTTGGCAATGTTAGATTTCTGGAGGAATTTGGCAGTAAAGATCCCCTTCTCCAATTGTTTGCTTCTTTATAGCTATGCTATTTGTCTCCATTTTTGCGTGGCTTGAAAATCACTCTCATCTGTGCATCTCAACTGTGATTTTTCCTGTCGAATTTGGAACCCCAGAGCTTTTATTTTTTAGCCATCCATTTAGACAATTAATTTCATTCAATCAGCTCACATAGACAATGTGATCTGCTATTTTGTTGATCTAGATAGTGATACATCTGGACTGTGTATGTGTATAGTGTACACCACCATTTTGAAACTATAGTTCACATAATCAATAGACGTCTCATTTTCTATTAACTGTTTTGTTGACTAGGGATTGGCTCTGTTAAAGGCTTCCTTACTGTCCAAGATAGTGCTCACCGATGTATTCATTTCAAAGCAAGTGAAGGAGGAGAAAACTATTTATTGATGGATCCACTGCTGCGGATCACATGTTCGGAGGGTTCAGATCGGTTATTAGGAGCTATGCTAGAAATTTGTAGTTACCATCTAGCAGAATTTTATGCCTTATTTTTGTACCTTATATATTGCTTTGAACACTAATAATAATATCAAATGCCTAGAAATTGAGGGAAACTCACTGAAGTTGGTTAATGCTATCAAGAATGTCTAGAGCCAACATGGGAGGCATGGAATTCGGTCCACAATTGCAGGTGCTTGCTTAGAAGACTCACAGAATGGGACATTTCTCATGCTTATGCTTATAGGGAAGGTAATGCTGCTGGGGACTCTCTCTTTGATAGGGCCACCGACAATAGGACATCTAGCTCCCATCAAACTTCTTTCTTTCTCCTCCGACTCCGTTTTCATATTTCCCTTGGCATGTTTGATTTTTCATGTCAATGGTAAATACCTTGTAAATGGATAATAATTATTTACTTAAGTAATTACTGCATAATTTGAGCATCATTGGGTCCCAATGCAGATAATGACGGGCATACTTTTTTAACGCTATAAGTGAGAATGCTGTGAAATGTGGGGTTCACCGTGATGTATGTGGCTTATCCACACTGTCCATCCGTTATGCCAACTGAAATTAGGGCTTGGGCCCAAAAATGAGGCAGATCCAAAGCTCAAGTGGACAACACCACAGGAAATTGTGGAAATCAAATGCTACCATTAAAAACTTCCTGGGGCCTAAAGTTTTGGATCAAGCTGATATTTGTGTTTTCCTCTTATATATGCCCATGTGACCTTATGAACAAGTTAGATGACAAATAAACAACAATGTGGGCTAGTGAAGTAAACAACTTTCAAATGTGGACATATTAAGGCTACTGTTTCCTTTGGTGTGGGCCACCTGAGCGTTGTACCGATGAATTTTTTCAGTTTTAACAGTCCAATAAATGACCACGAGTCCAAAGATCAGCTAATAAAAGGTTCATGATACATCCAAAATTGTGGCTAGTTTAATTTGAACTATGGGTATGACACTAGCGTGAGTGTGTGGGGTGTGAAAAAAAAAAAAAAAAAAAAAACTATGGGTATGACACGTGTGACTCAAGTGGAGAATGGGAGGGAAAGGAGTGTAGCACATGCAAGGCATGTAGGGAGATTCAAGAGATGTTAGGGAGAAAAATCACAAGGAGAGAGCAGTTAACTAAAGTTACGGTCCTTGATAGTGGAATGGTAGAAAGGATTCATGTAGTGGACCCCAATAGTATGATGATGATAGAGATTTATGATGTTAGCAAAACCCTTATTTTTTGTTCTAGGCATGGGCTCAAGTCAGTATTGCCTAACCCGGCGTGACCCGACTTCTTATTTATGTCTTACATCCTACAATTATTTTCTCACTATTTCGTTGGTGTGGCCCACTTAAGTTTTGGATCTACCTGATTTTATATCCTGTCCTATTGCGGTCTTTCAAAACATATGGACGGAGTGGATTTGTCAGTGACATCTATATGGGCCTCACATAGCCCTAGACACAGATATATCTCTGTACCCGGGTCACAGCAATCCGCTTGGACGCGGTTTGGCTAGTGAGGCTAGTGGTCGGTGCTCAGTGGGCTCCAACATCATGTATGCGTATCATCCATGCCCGTTCATTATTTTTTCAGATAATTTTATGGCTGATCCCAAAAATGAGGCAGATCTAACTCTCAGGTGGGCCCCACCACATAAAACAGCAGTGATTAAATATCCACCATTAAACACCTCCTGAGGCCACTGTAATATTTATTTGACATCTAACCTGTTAACTATGTAATACAAACCCGGATAAAGGTAAAACAACAAATATCAGCTTGATACAAAACTTTTATGGGCCTAAGAAGTTTTATCAGTGGACGTTTAACCAGCACTGTTTCTTGTGATGTGGTCCACTTGAAATTTAGATCTACTTAATTTTTAACATCATAATATAAAATTAACTGAAAAAGTAGATCAACGGCATGGATAAAACAAATACATCATGGTGGGTCAGCAGAGCACCGACCACTGGCCATTGGCCAGCAGCAGGGTCACTGGCGAATCGGGGCGACCACGGTAGATTGCCGGATCCACCAAGTGGGTGGGACCCTTACTGTGCTTACTGTGATGTACCTACCTTAAATCCACACCGTCTAATCATTTTTAAAGCTCATTTTAGAGATGATAACAAAAAACCTGAGGAGACCCAAATCTCATGTAGACATCACCAGAGGAAACATTGTGATCGAAATCATAACCATTAAAAACTTCATGGACTACACCAGAATATTTATTTGTCATCCGATTATTGATAACGTCACCAATACCTAGATGAAGAGACCACACACATAACTTCTTCATCCAAAACTTTTGTGGCCCACAAAAACTTTTAAATGGTCAAATTACTATGTTTCCTGTATTATGGTCCATCTTAAGTTTGGATCTGCTTCATTTTTTGGATTGCCTTAAAATGATTTTTCAACATGGATGGACGGCGTGGATGCAAAGCACATACATCATGGTGGTGGCCTCACATTCAGGGTCCCACCCACTTGAGGATCCGGGGACGCGGATTGCGTCGTACCTCCGATGTAAGTGTTTTATTCACTCCGTTTCTAAGGTATGAGCCAAAAAATAAGGCTTAAGTGGACTACAAAGTGGGGATTGAACGTCCACCATTAAAAACTTCTTGAGAGTTGGAGAAGTGTCTGATAAAGCTTATATTTGTTTTTTCACTTCATACACGTATACATGACCTTATGAATAGGTTGGATGGTAAAAAAACATCACGGTGGCCCTTAGAAAGGTTTCAACGGTGGTGTCATTATCACTGCAGTTACCTTTAGTGTGGTCCACTGGAGCTCTGTAACTTCTTCATTTTTTATGATAGTACATTCAAATTACCTGAGAAAAGCGATGAACGGCATGAATAAATGGCGCGGATTAGATACTGACAAGGTGAGTAGCCAAATCGCTACTGAAGTGACGTCACCAAGCTCTGTGGACCCCACCATGATGTATGTGTTGTATCCATACCGTCCATCCATTTGGAGAGATCTTTTTATGGCATGAGAAAAATAATGAGATAGATATAAAGTTTAAGTAGATCCCACCATTGAAAACAGTGGGGACAGTGACATCCACCGTTCAAAACTTCTTAGGGGCCATAGAAGTTTCCGATGAAGCTTATATTTTTGTTTTCACTTCATCTATCTCTATGTGAACTTATGAATAGGTTTGATCTAAAAAATACATCATTGTGGGCCCTATAAATGTTTCAACAATGGGTGTGGCTGATTTCACGGTTTTCTATGGTGGGTCCACTTGAACTTTAGATCTATCTCATTCTTTTTCTCATGCCATAAAACGATCTCTCCAAATGGTTGGACGGTATGGATACAACACATGCATCATGGTGGGGTCCACAAAGCTTGGTGACGTTACTTTAGTACAGATTTGGCTACTGACCTTGTCAGTATCTAATCCGTTCGAGTCGGGGGTTCCACGGACGCGGATTTCCGGGGAAAGCCAAGTTCCTCGGATGCAAGGTGGGGTCCATCGTGGCGTTTATTAGAAATCCAACCCGTCCATCCATTTTTCGAGCACATTTTAGTACATGAGACCAAAAATTAGTAGGATTAAAAACTTAACTGGCAATCCAAGATGAAAAAGTGAGGAAAGGAATTCTTTCCTAGGCTCCACATTGATTTTTTAAGCCATCTAAACAGTTTACAAGGTCATTTTTACTGGGATTAAGTGAAAATACCAAAAACTTAGACCGATATAAAACATTTTGTGGGCATATAAATATTTCAACGGTGGTCACTATATCCACACTTTTTCCTCTGGTGTGGCCCATTTGAGTTTTAGATCCATCTTATTTTTTGCTACAACTCCTAAAATGAGATCGCAAAACGGATGGACGGATTGGATTTCTCGTAAACGTCTGCGTCCGGGATCCACCGAAGCCGCGCCATTTCGCGTCCTCCCCCGACGTAGGAAACGTGTATAGCAACAAGATTCAAGAAAAGAAAAGAAAAAAGAAAAAAAGAAAAAGAAAAGGAAAATCCAAAACCCTAGCGACCCAAAGACAATGGCAACGAAGCTGAGCGTGACTCTTCTAATAGACGAGCAATCCCGTAAAGTAGTGTTGGCGGAAGCTGAAAAAGACTTCATTGATTTTCTTTTCAGTCTCCTCAAATTGCCTCTTGGCTCTGTTACAAACCTCCTCACAAATAGAAACATCCGAATGGTTGGATGCATAGGAAGACTCCATGAAAGTGTCCAAAACCTAAGTAATTCTTACATAAAACGCAACAAAAGCAAGAAAGATCTTCTCAATCCCCATATATCATTACCTCTAATTGCCCCAAATCCTCCCCCAAGATTTCCAACAGATACGTACTACTCATGCGCCACTTGCAGCCACACCATTGGACGCTATTTTACGGAGTTTCATGGCTTGCCGTGCCCCATTTGCAAAACGAAGATGTCAAATGAGTTAACCTACATTGGTTACGAAAGGGTAAGTACGAGATTGGACGGTGATGGATCAGGTGGTGGATATGTGAAAGGTGAAATTACTTATATGGTGATGGATGATTTGACGGTGACTCCCATGTTTACTTTTTCAGCACTTGATCAACTCAAGAAGTTAAATGTTAGGGATGTGAGTGTTGTTGAAGAGAAGGTGGTTGAAGTGGGCATGGAAGAGGTATGGTGTTTGATGGGTTATTTTGACCCATCTTCGACTGGTCGAAGGCTGGTGGTCGACCGGTCGAAGGTTCGAGTCGAAAACTTCGACTCAAAGTCCAGCGAGTAATTTTGCTGTTTTTACTGTAGCTTGGACTGGTCGAAGGAACCTTCGACTGGTCGAAAGGAGTTTCCCAAAACTATAAAAGGGGTTGCTAGGGTTTTTCTAGGTATCACAAAATAGCAAAAGGGTTTCCTAAAGCTTTACAAGGTATTTGCTAAAGGGTTTAGGGCTATCAAAGGTGAGAGAGAGGGAGAAAGAGAGAGAGGAAGCTTATAGAAGGGAGGTTCTGCTCGTGGAGGTTCTCTACTTTGCAATCTACATCTCAGCGCTTCTATGTCCTCGTAATCGGTTAGATCTCTCCGTTTTCTCTATTTCTCTTATTGTTTATCCACTCCTGCGTGAGTGAAGAAGATTGTAACGTTCTACTTCATAGTGGATTGTTGATCTGGACGAGGTCCCGTGGTTTTTACCTCTTTGAGGGTTTTCCACGTAAAAATCTCTTGTGTGGTGTGTGATTGATGCTTTGATTTATTTTATTGCTTTATTATCCATAATTCTGGTTTGTTTCGGGAGGCTAGATCCTAAGGTTTGTGCAAGGCATCCCAACAAAGTGGTATCAGAGCTAAGTTCATTGAACGGGTAGGATCGGTTTTGAATTATGGAAGGTGGCTCAAGGATGATCAGCCTCAATAGTTCTAACTGGACCATATGGAAGGCTAAGATGGAGGACTTGCTTTATTGCAAGAACCTATATTCTCCAATCTCAGGCATATCAGCAAAATCCAAGGATATGACTGATGATGATTGGAAGAAGATGGACCGAAAGGCGGTGGGGTTTATTAGACAATGGTTGGATGATTCTGTGTTCCACCATGTGTCTACGGAAACCTCAGTCGAAAGCCTATGGCTAAAATTACAAGGGCTGTATGAGATGAAGACAGCCGGTAATAAGATATTTCTGATAAGGCGACTTGTGAATCTCAAGTTCAAGGATGATGGTTCTGTGGCCGAGCATATGAATGAGGTCAGTAATATAGTGAACAAACTCACCTCTATAAAGATGGTCCTAGATGATGAATTGCAGGCTTTACTATTGCTTAGTTCATTGCCTGACAGTTGGGAGACATTGGTGGTGTCTCTAAGTAACTCCGCGCCAGATGGAAAGATATCCATGGAACAGGTAACCAGTTGTCTCTTCAATGAGGAGACAAGGAGGAAGTCTCAGGGGTCTACTCAGCAAGAGGCTCTTGTGATGCAGGAACAGGGGAGAGGAAAGAACAGGAAGGGCGGGAAGGCCCGAGATAAATCAAGAGGCAAGTCGAGTAACAGAAAAGGTTGAATGCTGGAACTGTGGCAAGAAGGGCCACTACAAGCATGAATGTCGTGGTAAGAAAAACGACAAGAAAGGAAAAGGGAAGGAAGATGAATCAGATTCCACTGCGGTCGCTTCAGATGGCGACATGGTAGTTATTCTTTTTACAGATCACGATGTATGTCTCACGACTACGAGTCAGGGCACCGACTGGGTGATAGACTCGGGAGCTTCTTTTCATGCGACTCCACACAGGGACTCCTTCACAAGCTACAAGTCAGGTGACTATGGGACTGTGAAGATGGGAAATTCTGGCGTATCAAAGATCGTGGGAGTTGGTGATATTTGTGTGAAAACTGATGTGGGTTGCAAATTGGTTCTCAGGGATGTGAGGCATATCCCAGACCTTCGCCTCAACTTGATGTCGACGGGAAGGTTGGATGATGATGGCTATGAAAGCCGGTTTGCTGGTGGGCGATGGAAGCTCATCAAGGGTTCATTGATCGTGGCTAGAGGAAAGAAGTGTTGCACCTTGTACAAGGCAAGTGTCAGTATGTGCAAGGGTGGATTGAACGCAGCGGAAGATTCAGCTATTGACATGTGACACAGGCGTCTAGGCCACATGAGTGAAAAAGGGCTTCAGCTACTAGCGAGGAAGCAGCTCCTTCCAGACGTGACAGGTATGCCTCTCAAAACCTGTCTTGATTGTTTATCAGGGAAACAGCATAGAGTTTCATTTATTAAAACTGCTTCTCATGTTAATAAAGTGCATGCATTAGAGTTGGTTTATTCTGATGTTTGTGGTCCTATGAGGACAAAAACCTTGGGTGGGGCATTGTATTTTGTCACTTTTATAGACGATGCATCTAGGAGGGTTTGAGTTTATGCTTTGAAATCCAAGGACGAGGTCTTTGGTGTGTTTAAATTGTTTCATGCTATGGTCGAGAGAGAGACAGGTAGACCATTGAAGTGCATCCGCACTGACAATGGTGGTGAATACATTGACGACTTTCACGAGTACTGCAAGTCCCAGGGTATACGGCATGAACAGACGGTTCCTAAGACCCCCTAGCATAATGGTGTAGCTGAGCGAATAAATCGCACAATTGTTGAGAGAATCAGATGCATGTTATCCCATGCGAAGTTGCCCAAGACGTTCTGGGGAGAAGCAATGCGCACGGCGGTATATTTGATAAACAGGTCTCCATCAGCCCCGTTGAATGGAGAAGTACCTGAGAAGGTGTGGACTGGACAGGATCCATCGTACAGTCATCTTAGGGTATTTGGATGCAGGGCATCCGTTCACGTACCAAAGGACGAGAGGTCCAAGCTCGATATGAAGATCAGACAGTGTGTGTTCTTAGGGTACGGTGATGAAAAATTCGGTTACAGGTTATGGGATCCGACCGAGAAGAAGCTCGTCAGGAGCAGAGATGTGGTTTTCTTTGAAGATCAGTATATCGAAGACATTGGTAAGCCAGAGAAGAACCAGCCTAGTTCAGGTGAGCTAGAGGACATGGATCCGATTACTCCTCCCGTGGTGCCTGATGACGGGGGAGTACAGCAAGGTGTAGAGGACGAGGGAGTTCCTTCAGAAGATGGACCAGGGGAGCAGCCCCCACTTGATCCACCTGTTGAGCCACAGGTGAGGAGGTCATCTAGGGACAGACAGTCGTCCAAGAGGTACTCGCCGCATGAGTACATTATGCTAACCGATGGGGGAGAGCCAGAAGATTATTTTGAGGCCCTAGCCGACGAGCATAAGGAGGAGTGGTTGAAAGCTATGCAAGAGGAGATGGAATCCTTGCATAAGAACCACACCTATGACATGGTGAAATTGCTTAAGGGCAAGAAAGCTTTGAGCAACAAGTGGGTGTCCAGAAAGAAGGTTGAGCAGAAGAATTCACAGACGAGGTTTAAGTCCAGACTTGTGGTGAAAAGGTTTGGTCAGAGGAAGACATAGACTTCGAGGAGATATTCTCACCAGTGGTGAAGATGACATCCATACGGGTGTTGCTTGGGTTGGCGGCTAGCATGGATCTGGAGATAGAGCAGTTAGATGTGAAAACTGTCTTTCTCCATGGTGACCTGGAAGAAGAGATCTACATGCACAACCAGAGGGGTTCGAAGTCAAGGGCAAAGAGCATATAGTGTGTAGGCTGAGGAAGAGCTTGTATGGGCTAAAACAAGCTCCACGGCAATGGTACAAGAAGTTCGATTCGTTCATGTTACAGCATGGGTATGACAGAACGGAGTCGGACCACTGTGTGTTCACGCGTAAGTTCTCAGACGGTGATTTCTTAGTTCTGCTGTTATATGTTGATGACATGCTTATCATGGGAAAAGACATCAAGAAGATTGACAGGCTGAAACAGGAGTTGGGCAAGTCTTTTGCGATGAAAGACTTGGGCCTGGCTAGACAGATCCTAGGAATAGAGATAACCCGTGACAGAAGCAGCAGGAAGCTTTGGCTGTCACAAGAGCAGTATATTGAGAAAGTCCTAGAGCGGTTCAATATGAATGCAACGAAGCCGGTCAGTACTCCACTAGATGGTCACTTCAGATTGAGCGACAGGCAGTGTCCCAAGACGAAGGAAGAGGTGGAAGAGATGCAGAAAATACCCTACGCGTCAGCAGTAGGAAGTTTGATGTATGCTATGGTGTGTACACGCCCAGACATAGCATATGCAGTTGGTGTTGTCAGCTGGTACCTTGCCAATCCTGGCAAAGAGCATTGAGCAGCGGTGAAATGGATACTACGGTATCTAAGAGGCTCATCCAGGTTGAGCCTATGCTATGGTGACGGAAAACCTGTGTTAGAGGGCTACACAGATGCAGATATGGCAGGTGACATAGACTCCAGGAAGTCTACATCGGGGTTCATGTTCACGTTTGAAGGGGGAGCGGTTTCTTGGCAGAGCAAGCTATAGAAGGTCGTAGCATTGTCGACGACAGAGGCCGAATACATTGCAGTCACAGAAGCATGTAAAGAGATACTTTGGATGAAAAGGTTCCTACAGGAACTTAGCCTAAAGCAGGAGGAGCACGTGGTCTATTGCGATAGTCAGAGTGCTATACACTTGAGCAAGAATCCAAGTCAGCATTCCAAGTCGAAGCACAAAGAGATTCGGTATCGCTGGATCAGGGATACTTTGGAACAGAAGGTGTTACAGCTTGAGAAAGTCCACACGGACGATAATGGGTCAGACATGATGACCAAGGCTTTGCTCAAGGGCAAGTTTGAGGTTTGTAGAAACCTGACTGGCTTGAAGAAGGTGGATCCCTTCTGGGTCAAAAAGGGAGAGATTTGATGGGTTATTTTGACCCATCTTCGACTGGTCGAGAGCCCTGCTCGACTGGTCGAAGGCTAGTGGTCGACCGGTCGAAGGTTCGAGTCGAAAACTTCGACTCAAAGTCCAGCGAGTAATTTTGCCGATTTTTACTGTAGCTTGGACTGGTCGAAGGAACCTTCGACTGGTCGAAGGGGGCCTACTACTGGTCAAAGGGATGTCTCGACTAGTCGAAGGTTACGCAGTTTGTTCCGCGATTTTGCGCGAAACTGCGGATTTGAGTCCTTTCGCAACTGGGATGCGGAAAGGAGTTTTCCAAAACTATAAAAGGGGTTGCCTAGGGTTTTTCTAGGTATCACAAAATAGTATGAGGGTTTCCTAAAGCTTTACAAGGTATTTGCTAAAGGGTTTAGGGCTATCAAAGGTGAGAGAGAGGGAGAAAGAGAGAGAGGAAGCTTATAGAAGCGAGGTTCTGCTCGTGGAGGTTCTCTACTTTGCAATCTACATCTCAGCGCTTGTATGTCCTCGTAATCGGTTAGATCTCTCCGTTTTCTCTATTTCTCTTATTGTTTATCCACTCCTGCGTGAGTGAAGAAGATTGTAACATTCTACTTCATAGTGGATTGTTGATCTGGACGAGGTCCCGTGGTTTTTACCTCTTTGAGGGTTTTCCATGTAAAAATCTCTTGTGTGGTGTGTGATTGATGCTTTGATTTATTTTATTGCTTTATTATCCATAATTCTGGTTTGTTTCGGGAGGCTAGATCCTAAGGTTTGTGCAAGGCATCCCAACAGTGTTTAGTTGTCCACTTGCATGATTATTATTGTCAATGTTATTACCTAAATTATGTAATGCATGCCCCTTGTTTTTTTGTTCTGAATCAACTGATCCGATTATGGGTCATTTGCAATCTAGATTGTTATTTTTATTAGGAGTCGTTTGGATGTTTATAATTTCTGTAAAATGTAACAAAGTTACAGATGGTGTTTGGGGGAGAAAAGTTACAGGTAACTTTCTTATAGGAAAACCATTTGAAAATCTCCAGGAAAAAAATGTCGTTTTTCAAGTAACCTGTAACTTTCTTACAGGCAACGGTTTGAAATTTAGAAATTTCTTAGGATAATCACAAGTGCATTGTGGCCATTGAAGGCTGTTGAAGGTTGAGGCAGCTAGTTGGTTTACCTGTATTGAAGCCGGTAGGTGGCCTTCTTCCTCCCTCCCTCTCTTTCTATCTCATTCAGCTCTAAAAGAGATATGCCCTAAAACCCTCTTTTGATTTTTTTCCTCTTCATCGATTTTTTTTTTCTTCTTAATCTTGTGTGGGGGCTTGAGACGGATGTTATTTGGCCACAACGCTCTATAGTCATGTGGCTACTGGTTGGTTCTCTGTAGGGCCCACTATCTTGTATGTGTTTTATCCATGCCGTTCATCCAGTTTCCCAGATAATTTTAGGGTTTAATCCCCAAGAATGAGGCATATTTAAACTTTAGGTAGACCACACCACAAGAAAACTGTAGTAATTGAATGTCCACCATTAACTCCTAGGGCCCATTGTAATGTTTGTTTCACATCCAACCTGTTGATTGGGTCATAACTCGTAAGGACATGGATGAAGGGAAAAAACAAATCAGTTTAAACCAAAGCTTTTGTGGCCCCCAAAAAGTTTTTAATGGTGGGTGTTCAATCAACATTATTTCATGTGATGTGGTCCACTTGAGATTTGGATCTACCTTATTTTTGGGCCCATGCCATAAAATGATATTAAAAAATGGATGGATGGCGTGGATGAAGCACATACAATATGGTGGGGCCCATGGAGAACAGAAACTAGGCACCTGGCTACCCGCAACGTCAAAAGCGACTGCTACTTGATGGTTCTCTGTGGGCCCCATCATGATTTGTGTTTTATCTATGCCGAGCATCTATTTCATATTTTTATTTTAGGGTATCATCCCAAAATGAGAAAGATTCAACTCTCAAGTGGACTATACTATAGGAAATAGTGGTGATATAATGCTTACCAATAAAAGCTTTACGGGGGCCACTATCATGTTTATTTCCCATCCAACTTGTTGATTTGGTCACATAGACTTGGATGAAGGGAAAACACAATTTCCAATTGATGAATACGTGGGTCACTTTTATGTAGGTATTTTGCATACATGGGCTCACTTTTATGATCCAATTGATGATTTGTTTAGCATAAAAATTGGCCCAACTATTCATTAGATGGGCTCAGTGAGATATCATATTTTTATTTAAACTTTTTTATGTGTTAATTTAATTTTTAAACGATTCCCTACTCGAAACTTTGATTGGTGTGAATATACAACTTTTTACTTATAACTAAGTTATTAGTTACCCAAACATATAAACTAAGTTATATGTAAGTAAGTTACAACTTACATTCAAACACGATTATCTGTAACTTACTTACTCCTAAGTAAGTTACATGTAACTTACAACTTTAAAAACTTATAGGCATCCGTACGCAACCTAAGTTGTAAACACATTACACCTAAAAAGAATTTAAGGTGTAAGTGGTTTTTATGCTATTCTGTTTGGCTTTTAAGTGATAATCTGTTTATAGGTAAACAAATTATTGTTTGGCTAACTTGTAAAGCGTTTACTTTATACCATAGATCTTAGGCAATAAAACTTTAAAAATCTGCAAATCACATAAGGACTTGATTTTATTTTTTATTTTTGCCCTAAAAGAACATTAAAGCATGTATGCAATAGACAAATTAGATATCCTCTATCCCTCACAGTGGGCCCCAAATGCAATTAGGAAGTTTTTAATGGTGGATGATCCATCCTTCTCTCATGTGGGCCATTTGACAATCAACAGGCTGTTTTTTAGGGCCATAGGAGAGCATCAAGGGAAGCATATGATGGACATTTTAGATGTACCATGCACATTATGGTGGGCCTCACATATCATGGCTTATATCGACCATTGTGTTCTACTATGTATAATGCCTTATTTAGCTTTAAAGAATTTACCTATAATTTGAAACATGGCTTTTTACTAGGTTTCATATTACAACTAAAAATTGTAATGTGTTTATAGCTTGTAAAGCCTTTTACAGGCAACTATAGGTATCCAAAAAGCACCTGTAATTCGATTACCTGTAATCCTTTTACAACTAAAGTATTTTGCAGGCATCCAAACAACCCCTTAGTTTTTATGTTTTTACTCTCGATTAAGTTATCCAAATTTATATTTACAATATATAGATCTATATCTCGTTGATGTTGATTGTAGTCAACCTATCTAATAGACTATTAGATAGCGCTTAAAAAAAGAAAAAAAGAAAGAAGATAGCGCTTGATTTTCATCAACCTATGTCATAGCCTATTACATTGCGCTTTTGGGAGTTTTATGCTCTCATTGCCGGTCCCCACCATGTATAAAGGAGAAGGGTTGAGTTAGGTTGGTAGCCGGCGTCAAACTTATAACTTTCCACGTGAATTTGAACAATATGACATTCTCACATTTACTAAAGTAATGGCTGTTGATAGAGTGGAATGGTAGAAAAGGATTCATGTAGCCGACCCCAGTGGGTTGGGATAAGGCTTATATGATGATGATAGAGATTTACGATGTTAGCAAAAGCCCTAATTTATGTAGTTATCTTATAATACTAAGCACGGAGGTGTATAATAATAACATTAATCATTTTATTTATAAATTGCAATATGACTTTGATATATAGCATTATATCACATACATTGCATAAATTGGAGTGACACACATGATCCTACTCCTAGTGTACCACCTAGCAAAGGAATTAGTGTACTGCATACCCATTCCTAGATTGTATAGTGAAGGACCGAAAATTCAAATAAAATTTTATTTTTATTTTTTGAAGACACAGGGTGTCCCCACCTCTTTTTTGAAGTGAGACTAATCCTTGCGGATACACGCAATCACCCACAACCACGTGTATCGGGTAAAGCCAAGGAGGGGAATCGAACCCTCACCTACAGGGAGCAAACCTACAGTGAAGACCATTCGCCTAAACCTATCGGGTAAAAATTCAAATAATATTGGTATTAACTTTTCACAAAATTAATCAAGAAACATGATTTGACCAAATAGAGCCTTGACTTGTTGAAATTTCTAAAAGGCGCTTTTCGAAGAGGTGGAATAAGGGTGGCAATGGGTTAATTGGCCTGCTCAACCCGACTTTGGTCCATACGTGGACCTATTAGCTTGGCATGTGAGCTAGGCTTTAGCCTAGCACACATTACCCAATCAATTTTGTTTTTTTTTGTCCAGGCATGAGCTCAAGTCTTTTTAGACTAACCACGCCTGACTCGACTTCATTGGTACGTCTTATATCCTACAAATATGCCACTTTAATATCAATTAAGCAACCCATGAATCTTGAATGTAGACATTTGATATGTCTTATATCCTACAAATATGCCACTTTAATATCAATTAAGAAACCCATGAATATTGAATGTAGATGCTTGATTTGTCTTATATCCTACAAATATGTCACTTTAATATCAATTAAGCAACTCATAAATCTTGAATGTTGACGGTTAATTTCATTCCTCTTATCTATTTCTTACTGACCGTGTGGCTCACTTGATTAATGGATAAAGCAAGCACATTCAAGTGGAAAAAGCTATTTTTATCAATTTGTGGTTTGAGCAGGCTCAACTAATTTTTTAGGCTCGTGCTTGGCATGGACTAGTCCATTGCCACCCCTAAAATGAAATGAGAAAAGTGTTATCGTTTATTTTCTTTAGAGAGATCCAAACTATCCTCATGTAAGATAATGGAAACTACCCTAGGATGCAAGATGAGAGATCAATTTACATATTAATTTTAAAAATTAACTCGTAAGATTAAACATAGCCACATAATAAACTCAAAATTTTAAATTTATAATATGAAGGTCCTATGTTATCACATACGCGGTGCACAAAAATATAAAATAATTCAAAAGTGACCTACTTGGAAGTAAGGACTTCCAATCTAGAACGGGTAGTGTAACAACCACGTTGATAGACAATGATGCAAGTAAAATTCTGGTTTGGAGAAAGTTAGACAAAAAAATCATATTTTCATTAGAGTTTTGTATTCATGGATGGAGATTTAGGAATGCGGTACTAGGAATTCAAATTATCTAGGGTTTAAGGAGTTTTGGAGGGAAATCAAAGAGGGAAAACTCCAAACGGGGGCCCACACATGGCTACCCATATGGACGCACGTGTGTGCGTGTGCACGTGCGAGTCCACACATGGCTAGGTAAATGGGGAGAAAGAGAGGGAGGATTGAGTAGGGTTTTGATGGGTTTATAATGTTATAATGGAAGGGGAAGGAGGAAGACGAGAAGAAGAATAATTCTTTTTCAAGAAGAGAAAGATGAAGGATGTACCTTGGAGAATCCACCACCGAACAAGCATATACCCTTACACAATTCAATTGGAATGGAGGGTTTCTCAGAAATCCTAAAACATGAGAAAAATTCCTTCATACAAGAGAGGTTTTCTCTTTTTTCTTCTTCTCAATAACTCCACTAGGGTTGGACGTCCACCCCTTTGTACTTTTATCATTAAAAATTTGAAATAATTACAACTATGCCACTCACTTAAGTGAAATGGTCTATCATCCAAAATAAGAAAATTAAAACACTTATTATCAATCTCATCCATCAAATAAATCCTAAAAATAACAAGCCTAGATCAGGTAGATTTGTAGCTTGATGGCTTGATCAACAAGATCTAAAGGTCGGATAAACACAAAATAAAAATTATCTGACTAAAATAGTCTCTTAAGTAGTCTACATGCACCATCCCAAAGTGGGGTCTTTCTTATGCACGTACAATGCATATGGGGTCTTCAAAAGGACCCTACAGGTCCCATTTGGAACTCGTCTCCCATCCACAAAGAAAACTGTATTGGTGTGGGTGGTCATCTCAATCTCTGTTACACTCGAGTAGGTCCTCTGATGCCCCTATCATGTCCACTAGGTGCACTCCACAATGACAATCAAATGAATGGAAAATCATTAGGTTGGCTACACAATAAAAAACAGAGCACACCACAAAAGAATTCCAAACTCACGAGTAGCCCACTTGATGATAAGATCAACCATGTTTTTTTTTTTTTTTTTTTTTTAAATGATAATGACAAGGTGTCCCTACCCCTTTTAAAGGGGAGACTATTACATGCGGATGCACGCAATCACCCATGAACCACGTGTATCGGGTAAAGTACGGGGATTGAAAATTGGGGTGCACTTATTGGACGTGAGGTTGAAAACACACCTAGCGAGCTCCCTATACTCTACTTCATCCATTTAAAAAGATGAAGACATTGTTCATTTCACCCCTAAAAGGTGAGAGGGTGGGAGGTCTCTTACAAGTATGTGGAATTACTCCTTTTTTAAATGTTTACGAGTGGGGTGAAAAGCTGTAACTCATAAGTGAAATTTCCCCTCCAAACACTACATGTAAATAAGTTACCTCTAAATACTTTACAACTAATAGTAGTTAAAAGCATCAAATGACCTTAATGATAATGACAGGGTGTACCTGCCCCTTTTAAAGGGGAGACTCTTCCATGCAGATGCACGCAATCACCCACAAACCATGTGCATCGGGTAAAGTACGGGGATGGAAAATTGGGGTGTGGAAAATTGGGGTGCACTTATTGGACGTGATGTTGAAAACACATCTAGTGAGCTCCCTATGCTCTACTTCATCCCTTTAAAAAGATGAAGACATTGTTCATTTCACCCCTTAAAGGTGGGAGGGAGGGAGGTCTCTTACAAGTATGTGGAATTACTCCTTTTAAAAATGTTTACAAGTGGGGTGAAAAGCTATAACTCATAAGTAAAATTTCCCCTCCAAACACTACATGTAAATAAGATACCTCTAAATACTTTACAACTAATAGTAGTTAAAAGCATCAAATGACCCTTTAGTGTAGGAATTGCTTGGCAAGCTTATATTTCTGGAGGAATTTGCCAATAAACATCCATTTCTAATGTATGGGCATTTTCACATCGGACTCGAGTGGGGTGGCCTGTGTGATGTAGGGGCATACTCGGGGTGGGCGTCCCATGTGAGGCAGATGGCTCATATGAGGCGGGCCCCATTCGTGTGATCGTGTGAGGCGGTGGCTTGTGTGAAGCGTAATCCATGTGAAGTGGGGCCCACGAGGGGGGTTCAGTCGAGCTCCTAACCCATGTGATGTGAGGCCTGGGCTATGAGATAGAGGTAATGATTCGCTATGTTTTATCAGTTCGAGCTTTTAGAGCAAGTGGTTGATTATCCTGCATCAAAGTGGTATCAGAGCGTGAGGTCTTATGTTTGAGACTCCTTACTGGGGATAATTAATGCATGGGCATTTTCAAACTGGGCTTGAGTGGGGTGGCCCTAGGATGCAGGGGCACACTTGGGGTGGGCTACAAGGGGGGTTTGGCTGAGCTCCTAACCCATGGGATGTGAGGCATGGGCTATGAGATAAAGGGATTGATTTGTCATGCCTTATCAGTTCGAGCTTTTAAAGCAAATGATTAATTGCCCTGTATCATGTCCTCCAATTATTTGTTTCTTTATAGCTATACTAGCTATTTGTCTCCATTTTTGCATGGCTTGGAAATTGTTCTCATTTGTGCATCTCAATTGTCTGATTCTTCTTATCGAATTTGGACCAGCTTTTATTTTTTGGCCATCTATTTAGACAATTAATTTCATTCAATCAGCTCATATAGACAATGTGACCTGCTATTTTGTTGATCTAGATAGTGATACATCTGCACTGTGTACGTGTATGGTGTACACCACCATTTTGAAACTATATTTCACAAAATCAATACATACCTCATTTTCTATTAACTGTTTTATTGACTAGGGATTGCTCTGTTAAAGGCTTCCTTACGGTCCAAGACAGTGCTCACCGATGTATTCCTTTTAAATCAAGTGAAGGAGGAAACTTACAATTGATGGATCCACAGCTGCGGACCACATGTTTTATTAGGAGCCATAGTAGAAATTTGTGGTTACTATTTAGTGGAATTTTATGCCTTATATTTATAGTTTATATATTGCTTTGAACACTAATAATAATATCAAATGACTAGAAATTGATGGAGACTCACTGACGGTGGTTAATGCCATCAAAGAGTGTTTGGTAATGCTACACCGGACTCACTTTCTGGTAGGGCTATTGACATTGGTACATTTATATCCCATCTATCTTATTTATTTCTCCTCCCTTACATCTTATTTATGATCATCTGGTTAGTGATGCTTTGACTGTGCACTTTAGTAGGGTGATATGGAAGCGGATTGTTTCTAACTTTATCTAGCGCTAATGAAAAAGCGCCATTTTTTTATTTTTATTTTTATTTATTATTATTTTATTTTTTTTGGGTTCGCTTGTTAGTACACACCCATGTCAGTACACACACTCGATGTTAGCCACCCCCGATAGTGAAAAAGCGTCATTTACCTAAGTCCCACGTTACACATTTCAAAGCCATTATTTCACGCAGTCCTTGCTTTTTCACTGTCGGTTCCATGTATGATGCCTGCACATGGTGTTTTTTCATTGATATGGGATAGAGTGTATCCAACTCGCTGCTGTAGGCAATGTATGTTCAGGTGATATGAGTTCATCTTTTTAGCGAATAAAAACGGTGCATGCACTCCTAAGTCATCTTTCTAAATAATTGTAAACACCTCCCTTCTAGTTTTTACAATTATAAATGCCTCCCCTCTTGCTCTCGTTATTTTAAGTACGCCCGCCCTGGTTTATAGATTCATTGCAGATTTCCTCACATGATATCACAGCCATTATCTTTGAGAAATGGTCATTTTACCCATATCTCATAGATAATTAGTTGTAGATGTGTGGGCCTAACATAGTGTTGTTTATGTCATCCAACCTGTTCATCATGGTTATGCAACCGTGTGACAATGGAGATCCCAAAAATCAGGTTAATCCAATCATCATATGGTGATTAGGTGAGACCCTGGATACAACGAGGTGGGTGGGATCTTTGACTGTGGGGCCCACTGTGATGTATGTGCCTTAAATCCACACCGTCCAAACAATTTGAAAGCTCATTTTTGGGATCATCCCAAAAATGAAGTTGATTGAAATCTTAGGTGGACAACACCACAGGAAACAGTCGTGATTGAATCCCCACCATTAAAAACTTTATGGATTCCACTGGAATGTTTATTTGCCATCCAACCTGGGTCACAAACACCTAGATGAAGAGACTACAAATATCATCTTGATCCAAATCTTTGGTGGCCCACAAGAAGTTTTTAATAGTCAATCACCACTGTTTCCTGTACTATGGTCCTAAAATGAGCTTTCAAAAATAGCTGGACAGTGCGGATTTAAGGCACATACATCACAGTGGGCCCCACAGTCAAAGGGTCCCACCTGCATTGGTGGATCCGGGGTCTCACCTAGTCTGCTCCCTCTCAATTAACAGTGCCAAATTATATCGATTGTACAATCTTAACCTCAGACACATTGAATATTTTCAGTTTTAACCGTCCAATAAATGTCCACTAATCCGATGATCAGCTAATAAAACAAGTGTGACTTTTGGTTCATGACACTTTGGGACCCACATATTGGCTCACCAGTTGAAAATCTGGGCCAATCCCAACCCCAGGTAATGGACCTTGTTCAATTTGCTCTAATTCCAGACAAACCACCTTACACGTGCAGGGGTGGACCACACGTGTAAACCCAACCGGGCGTGTGCCACTCCGATGATGGGTGGCCTGCGCTATAGGACACATGCACCGATGGCACTCTCCAATGAGCATACTGGATCCCATTTGGGCTACCAGCCATGAATGTTGGCCTGGTGACTCATCCACCTCATACGTCATGTGTCCCATGCGTGTGAGGTAATCCATACCGCCCAATTTATGGGCCCAAGTTGGACGGTGCATGGCCCAAAAATCGCACCAGTTGATTGATTTTACCATCCAACTGGCGGTCATGGGATGGCTAAAAATATTACGGTCAACTATATATATATATATATATATATATATATATATATATATATATATATATATATATAAAAGGGGAATTCGGATGGCTATGATCGTCTCTTCAATGTGATCTTAGGGATATGCACCATCTCACTGGGCCTGTCACTACTCAAGATAGTCTAGATTGCGAATCAGTTCATCGCTTCCCTTTCACGGAAGGCTAGAATTGCATGATATTTCACTACCGTTTATCAGATGTGAAACTACTGGCATCTCCACCATGCGTGGATGCCTTGTTGTCAGCAGAACGTAATCCGTGTACTGATTGAGCAATCTGAGCCGTCCATTTTTTGTTTGTTGAAACTGGACTACGACATACAAAGCCGTTCCACATTCAAGTCAAACAAGGATCAAGATCAGTGGCAAGGATGCTCCAATCAAATATAACTCTAATGCATGGTCTATTCACGAAATTAAATCAGTATGTATGGATTAATAAACCATGGGACCCTTTTGTCGTAATCCCACGGTGCAGATCTCTCGGTTGAGGATCCTACAAATGCTAGAGCGAGTTGTCTGAGAGATCTAAAAGATGAATAGCTATACACCAAGGTGAACTAGGTAGAGATCCCAGCCATGTATGCAGCTGGTGAGGGTTAATGCAACTACACTCAGTCCTGATATCCAAGCTGGCGGATTCATCCTTTTACAACTGGCTGCTAAATTCCAACTTGTCAAGTGTATGCCACATCCAACCTTTCCAATTGGTGGGACCCATCATCATGACCACCCTCTGAAAAAAGCATGGTTTACAAATTCGAAAACTCGACACAATACCTGGTCGGTTGGGTCGACTCGAAGATTCGATTCGATTCGACTTGAATTGATATTTAATAATTAAATTACAAATATGATTTTGCTAATAGTAAGCAGTTAGTTATAACAGTTGAGTTTAAAAATAGGCAAGGCAAGCAAAATCAGCAAAGCAGCAGTGGGCCCGGTGGCGGACACTGTTGCCTTTACTGCCAACTGCTCGTAATATTTTTTCATTTAAAAATGCATCTACTTCAGTGAGTGGGTTTGAGTCATGTCAAGACCAAGTGGGAAAGCCAACTTGATGAGTCATGCCGAGTCTGAACCGAGTCGAGCTCACCAGCCACTTTCACAGTAATTCAGCTTAATTTGTGGCTGAGTTGATTTTAGTTGGCCAAGTTTTGAGTCGAATCAACAAGTTTTAGAAAAGTGGCAAAAATTAGCCACATCCACATAGCAGGTGGACAACACTTGTATTTTGTTGTTTATCAGACGCTTGCACATTGTTTTCTATGGTGTGACTGTGACCCATTCGGTGAGTGGATGGGTGGATTTTTGCACAAGACAATCCTCATGGTGGGGTGCCAACCCATTGGAAGGGCTGGATGTTGCATGCACATGATAGGTTGCAAGTAATTCACTGGGTGGCTGCATAGTTAAAAAATAATAATAAATAAATAAATAAATCTCATTCTCACAATTTTTTAGCCCGGGATTTCTCAGGAGATTTTCAAATTTTGAGGTTTTTCACAGGATATTATCAGGAAAATCTCACCGAAAACATAAATATATATCGTAAACAAAGAAATCAATTTAAAATTAAATATATATTTAACAAAATCCTTGAGGTTTTTACCATTTTTCGACTTAATATCAGATAAAAATGCAATATGTTATGATCCACTGACATTTTGATAATCTAACGATAATAATGTAATAATATCATTTAGTGTAATTGCAAGATTTTCAAAATGTCACGATATTTGTCACATGGGGCAGCTGGCAATTTATAGTCCACCTGGCAAATGGTTGGACTTGAGACATTCTGTCCAGCTGGTCCTGTGATTAAGTAGGCAGGAGGAGCTGGAACAGAACTCTTCAGTTCAGTGAATTACAACAAACATAAAAAGGCAAACCGGCATTCGGTTTTCGCAGGGTATACCAAACCCAGATGTGCAACTAGCCAAAACTCACCTAGTTGCACAACGATTAGGTACCTGGCCTTGTTGGGATTTTTAGCCCACAGGTGACCACTCAACTGATCATCATCCAACTAGGTGAGGTTTTTATTACCAGTCATGCAACTGGGCCATTCAGAATTTTTTCCTTTCATACACTTCTAAATCAGGGAAAATTGGGAACCAGAAAGTGAAGCAATGGAGACTTACCTGTGGGTTGCGGAAATGAAACATGGCAGCTTTCCTATCAAACATCAGCCCTCAGATGTAATATGACAGAAGTTTTCTTTGATTGATAACAAAACAAATATATAACATGGAGGTGTGGCGAACCCGCCCACATTTGCCTCCAAAAGAATGCATCACAAACTTGTATCAGAGCTCGTGGCCTTTTTTAAGTGCCTGTCAACCCCGCAAACTGGACAACCCCAATTCCAATCTTACAACTGAACAATGTCGACTGCCAACCCCAACCCAAACACTCACTGTTACAAATCCCGAGCTCTGCTACACCCACATGCACCTCCATGAACAGCCACACGTACCATCTTGGCAGTTAATCAGGTGGTCCCCACCATCATGGGCCACACATAAGAAACTAATTGAGAGCTTGAAAGAATGCCAGGGGTCTGTAGTCAATTTACACGTGTGGTTCATCTAATGTGTTGAATTTTTTTTTTCTTTCGATGGGCCTTTTTTTTCATGGTGTGGCCACCTGCTGCACGTCCACTGTCCCCCAAAACGATGCCCCACACACATGCCAGGTTGGAACGCGTTGCCATGTGTGGGGGTGCATGTGGGATAAGCAGAACTCTAAAAACCCATTAGTTCCCTTCTCCACCCATTCAAGTATACAACCACCGATGAAGAATTCAAGCGTCATAGGCATTCCCGGCGTGTAGAAAATGGGTGGAAGAGAATGAAACCAACCGTAGATTCATCTGCAAAAACTGCCTGTCTAAACAAGTCGATGTTGCCGAAAGCCCTTTGGGAAATGAGGCTGCATCAGCCGCACATACAAACCGTTCATCGCTAATAGTGAATCATGGGTCCCCTGCTCAACAATTCGACCACCATTGAGAACTACAATATTGTCCACATGTCTCATCATCGCTGCTCTGTGTGCGATGAGAATGGTTGTCTTGTTCCCATGATCAGCGTATCAAGGGCCTCCTGGACAACCCGGCTCGACTCAGACTCGATAGCAGAACTTGCCTCGTCTAATAACAAGATGGGCGCGTTCTTCAGCACAACCCGAGCAATTGCAATCCTCTGCTTCTGTCCCGGTGTCAGATCCACACCCCGCATACCTATGTGTGTGTCATAACCATTAGGCAAGCTGCTAATGAAGTGGTGGGCATTCGCTATTCTCGCTGCCTCTTTCATCTCGGCTTCGGTTGCATTATGCCTTGCATATATTATGTTCTCCCTTATGGTCGTCGAAAAGATGATAGGTTCCTGCTGAACCAGGCCCAGGTGGTTCCTCAACCATCTTAAGTTGAACATATTCAGATCTCGACCATCCAGCAAAACCTGCCCAGCAACTGGATCATAGAACCTCTCTATCAAAGCAATTATCGTGCTCTTTCCAGACCCTGAAACACCCACCACGGCTAAGGTTTGCCCACCGTTAATTTTAAGACTGAAATTGCTCAATACCATCACATCTGGACGAGTTGGATAACAGAAATCTACATTCTTCAGCTCGAGGCTTCCATAGACATTAGGCGGTTTAAGGCCAGTGTGGTCATCTGGGTCTATCTTTGGGACACGATCTATGATTTCAAATACCGATATGAGCGATTTCCTCCGTTTGAGTATGTATGGTGCAAGACCAAATGGCTCCACAAGTGCAAAAGTTGCAAAAGAAAACACCATGTACTCTTTGAGCGCTGTCTGGAGGCTCAGATTGTGCTTTTTCACAGAGACAGCTGCGAACCAGAGGAGGAGAGCATTGCAAGCAAAAAGCAGGAACTGTGAGAAGCCAAAGGCAAAACCGATAGCCATTCCGTGTAGGAAACTCTGCTTGAAAATTTTCACAAGCTGCAGTCTGTACAGCTCCATGACTTTGTTACCAGCACAGAATGCGACGACGGTGTAGATGTTTCGAACTGCATCCTCGAGGACCAAAGAGGCCTTCCTGTGCATCTCCTGAATGCCTCTTGAGAAACCAGCAAGCCACAGCTTCTGCAGATGCCACATGTACCATTGTTCAGCATTCAAGGAAAAATGGTCACATGCAAGAAAGATGCCAAGGATATCCAGGTGAAGAGGATTGAAGGTTTTCTTTCAAGGAACACACCAAGGTGACAATTGTGTCCAAGATCATGCTGTTTCGCAGTTGAGGAACATGGCCTAGTCTAAAAGACGAACAGGTCTAATTGTCAGTGGGCCACATGTGCATGTCGAATACAGACTGTTGATCATTTTCCAACTGTCCATTTCTTCATGCATCTGCACCCCACCTGATGAGTCAAGCATGTTCACAGTGGACCTCACCAGATGAATGCGCATATGTGCTGCGATAAAAATATCAGTCCTCACACTGATCTCTCACACTGATCTCATAGCATTTTTCTGATATCCAATGGTTCATTTTATAAACAATTAAACTTTATTAAATGAGAAAAGAAGGGACAAGGCAAGGCTCAAGGAGAGGTAGCAAGATTCCAATGATGACATGATACAAAGACGCATTCAACAAGATGAATTTTTCATAAGCTAAATGCAGTATTTATTCATGTTGCTTCCATTACAGAAGCATGAAGTTGTAAATTTGATAGAAGTACATGTTTGGAAACAAAACAAACAATAACATGGAAAATAAAACAAAGAATACTTCCAGACGCCATAAACAATATCCACATACACATGTTTTACAAAAAGCAGTCATAAAACAAGAATGGTGATAAGGCTTAGATGATGATGATGATGATGATTTGCTAAGCCTGTAAGTAAATAAGAAGAATCCAAACATTCTAATTAGCAAACAACTGAGAAGAAACAAGCAACAATAAGTACACCAGCACATTAAAATCTATTATAATCACTGCCCTCTCTCCACCATATCGGACACCTCATTGGTGGATATTAAAAAACTTCAAAAGGTCAAAGAATTAGATCTTTAAAACTTGTCATCCAAGTGACAAAAAGGGGCTGTCTGCCCCTTTAATACATCCATGATAGGGCAAAACAGTTAATTACAAGGAGATTCTAAATAGCGTGGCAAGCACAAGGCTGGAAAAACATTGACCCATGCACGAACCTGCCTAAGGGGATAAGATTGAGATTCAAAATAGGTTGGAAAGCACAAAGGCTGGAAAAGTATGGACTCATCCATGAACCTGCCTAAGGGGATAAGGTTATGGCTCTGTCTTGTTTGTGCCCAGGTTCCACATTCAAGGTACTTGAAATGAATCCAATCAAGTCTAGGTACTCACTGGGTCTCAGGGTCATAGCTTCAGTCAGGGTTGCTACCCATCGCATCCTAGTCCAGGTACATGCGGGATACACATTGGGTCATAGAGTCCTATCGTCGGGTTGGGTTCCGATAAGTTGGGTTTTTTTTTTTTTTTTTTTTTTTTTTTTTTTTTTTTTTTTTTTTTTAAATTTTAAATTTAAAGGTTGAGTTCTCTTAATTGTTAAGTTTGCTGCTCTCTTAGATGCAACTGCCAATTGTTCGTTGTCCTTCCGGGTAACAGTCGAAAGCACAAAATTTGGGTTCCGGAAAGGTTGGGTGATGCGGGACAATTAACCACTTGCTCTAAAAGCTCGAACTCGGCGAATTAATCCCTTTATCTCATAGCCCAGGCCCCACGTCTCATGGGTTAGGACCTCGGCCGAACCCCCGTCGTGGGCCGCAAATCACATGGGTACCGCCTCACACGGGCCGCCCACCCCGAGTGTGTCCCCGCATCCCACAGGCTACCCTACTCGAGCCCGGTGTGAAATGCGCATTAATCACCCCTGGTGAGGAGTCTCGAACACGAGACCTCCCCCGTGGGCCCTGCCCACCCCGAGTGTGTCCTTACATCCCACGGGCGACCTCAATCGAGCCTGGTGTGAAAATGCCCCTGCATTAATCACCCCCGGTGAGGAGTCTCGAACACGAGACCTCCCGCTCTTATACCAATTTGATGCAGGACAATTAACCACTTGCTCTAAAAGCTCGAACTGTTAGAGTATGTCGAATTAATCCCTTTATCTCATAGCCTAGGCCTCACATTTCATGGGTTAGGACCTTGGCCGAACCCCCGTCGTGGGCCTCAAATCACATGGGTACCGCCTCACACGGGCCGCCCACCCCGAGTGTGTCCCTGCATCCCACAGGCTACCTCACTCGAGCTCGGTGTGAAATGCGCATTAATCACCCCCGGTGAGGAGTCTTGAACACGATACCTCCCCTGTGGGCCCCGCCCACCCTGAGTGTGCCCCCGCATCCACAGGTGACCCCAATCGAGCCCGGTGTGAAAATGCCCCTGCATTATTGGGTTCTCTTAATTGTTAAGTTTGTTGCTCCCTTAAACGCAACTGCCAATTGTTCGTTGTCCTTCTGTTTTTGTTACTTGTTTGCTGCTCCCTCCCTCCCTCCTCTGTTCCCAAGATCCTTTTCTCCTCACAGAGTGCTCCCCAATCTTCAAGCCATTGCAATTAATACAGTTCTCTTGAAAAGAACGGATATTTATCCATTTATAAAGCTACAGACAACCTTCTCTACAACACAAAAACCCATCTTCATTTCCCAAATATAACTGACCAAAAAAAAAAAACAGAATCCAATCCTTTCAATCTTCTTTTTTCTCACTTCAAACAACATCCCCACCAGAAACCCACCCCTAAAACCCAAAACCACGATCAAAACCTTTCACCTAAGCATATTATAATGTTTTCTTACAACAAAAGGCATGCTTTTCTCTCAATTGATCCACCACAGGCACTCTTCTAACCTTCTCTATACACTATGAAAAACCCATCTCAAAAAGGGAAAAGAACCCACAACACCAAATCCACTCCTCTCTCACTTCAAAAACACCACCTCTAAAATCTAAAACCCAGAATAAAAAACCTTTCATTTTAGTTGGTCTTGGCATTCATCTCAAACACAACCCATGGCTGTATATCTTCCAATCTAGTACAAAGACACGCTTTCTATAAACTCCCAAAAAAAAAAACAAGAGAAAAAAATAATTAAAAAAATAAAAATCAAAACAACTGTCATCACCATATCCTCTCAAGATCACCTCCTGCCCTTGCCTTCCTTCCATCCAAAAATCCAGTCTCTAGGACCAAAAACCAAGACTAAAAAACCTCTCATTTCCAAAGATAAAAATGATCCACATCACCAAATCCTCCCAACATCATCTTCCCCCGTTTTCAAAAACTTTCCATGAATAAAACCTATCTCTAAAACTAAAAACTTCAAAAACCTCTCAATTCCAAAAATCAAACAACCCACATTACCAAATCCTCTCGAGAGATCTTCCCCCGTTTTCAAACCTTCAATACAACAAACCCACCTCCTAAACCAAAAATCATATTACAAAATTTAATTGGATACTCAGGTACCCAATGGATACCCAATTACGCGCTTGGCCCAACCCGATTTTTAAATTGGCCTAAGGTGGTAAACCCAAACCTGTCGAAAAATTGGACAAATACCAGGTTAAGTTGGGTTGGGTCCCTCATGAACCTGCAGATACAGGTACCCATTGACACCGCAGCTAGTGAGCCTCATGGAAATTCCTAGACATGCATTTAAATTAATGTCAATATACATTAAATAGGCTTCCTGGAGAATTGCACTAATGCCTCTATTTTGCTTCCTTACTGAGCATAGATCCATTTAGTTTATTTGTTGAATAGTGAAATTTATTTGCAATATTATTTGGTAAAGAGCAAAGTCAAGGAAAACAATAGAAGAAGATTAGAGATATCACCATGCAAATACATGGTTTAAATCGTTGTTAGGAACCAGTCAGTGATCTCATAAGCCTTGGATGAAAACAAGAGACATTTAGCTGGCTAGACAAATGTACAATCTCTTCAATAATATTCACCAACTTCCAAGGGCCAAGACTCCCATTCGATTCCACAGGGTAACATTTAAGGATCGCCTTCAACAAATGATAACCTAGTAACTTATCAAAAAATCTTAGCCTTCCAAGAGTGCTTAGTTTTGTGGAGTCTTTGATCCAAGGAATCCGAGAAGCTAATTTTAGTTCTCCTTTTATTATTCCCCGATACTACTGCTAAGAAGGTGACCCAGGGTCACCACTCAAACCCCTAACTTGAGCTTAGGAGAGAGCCTTGTAATCCTCCCTTTTCTTTCTCCACCTTCAGTCTGCACGTCTGATGCCTTTATATCCTAAATTTCTTTAAAGCCATTACTCATGAATAACCTCATTTTGGTTTAATCTGCTTTCTTGCAATTATATCATCATTGGAGGAGAGGAACTATAGAACATTTAACAGCTGTGTGAAAATGAAAGAACTGGAAGTCAAGTGTATTCTAGGCAAAATCTTTAAAAGAATTTGCAGATCTGATGATGAATGTGGTCTACAGCAGCAAGGGTCTCTTTGTACTGTAGATTTGGGTGTGTTCTTTCATTCAGTTGTATTTTGTTTTCTCTGGGATTTCCCTCAATAAAATTATACAAATACGAAAAGGTCCTTTACTTTTGCTTGGCAGATTACCTGGGATCAAATCCTTGAACAAAGGCGAGAGGTGTCTTTGATTATTTTTTTTTCTTGAATGATAGAGTTGTCTTTGTAATGTACCACACGGATTTCTAAGAGTAACTTTTAGATAGCAATACTTACCAAAAGTAATACATCAAATTATTTTCTTCCTTGTAAAACCTCCCTCCTACTAGAGCCACACTCACACATATGCACACACTATTCCAAATGAAATGTACATGGAAGAAGCCACTAATAATGCCGAGAAGATTCTCAGGAAGCAGATTCATAGGCTTAACCTTGCCTTAAGTGCCCACTGGAGGCATGTCAAAGTATGGTACCACTAATCGATGATCCCACCAAAACTTTTTTATTTTTATTTTATAAGAGGTGAGTGACACTTGCATGGATACACAAGGATTCAAACATTGTATTCTAAATAACATGCTTTACCTTTAAAAAATGTAAATTTTAATCGCAACACAAAACAGGGCTGCATAATGGAAATGGATATTAAATGAAGCTCTTGGCATGCAATCATTTTGTAGAAGAGGGACAGCAGTCACTGATTGAAAAAAAACATGTAATGAGCAAATCTTTTGATTGATGAAACTTTTGCATTCGGCATCAATACGAGAGGAATCCTGCAATTGCATTCATGCCTGAAATATTTATTTGCAGAAAGGCATACACAGAAAAGTACAAATGCAAACCTGAGCAATAGCAGAAACTGTAAGAATAGGTAGGGTGGCCAAAGCAACAGCTGCCAATCGCCATTGTAGAAGCATCCCAATGAGAAGAGCCACAATTACAGCAGCAGCGTCTTGGATAAATATAGAAAGCCGGTTACTAAAAGCAGCACGAACAAATGTGGCATCATTTGCCAAGCGAACTGATAATGTGTCTGCACTGTTCTCCTCTTCATCAAACCATCCAACTTCATTCCGCAACATGGCTGAAAGGAGATATACACAGCAGAGCATATAAATAAAGTAATAGAAGTTATAAGTTGAGCAAACACATGATACATAAATAGCGTCATCTATACCTGAAAACATCATTCTCCTAACTCGCTCAGTCATTTTCTCCCCCATGATGCCAAAATAGAAGTGCTGCAGAAAATTGGCAACAACTGTCACAACACCCATGCATGCAATGATCAGGCACCACCTATCCACCTCCTGGTGTAAGTGATGATGATTAGGTCTATAATATGCCTCCACGATCAGTGCAAGAATGTAAGCAAGAAGGGGATTAAAAGAACCGAATATAGCTGCACCAATGCTTCCGAGAAGAGCATAGAACCACTCTGCAAAGCTGAGTTCTGTAAGCCTCCAAAAGGAAGGAGGTTTCTGGTCTTGCAAATCCTTCGAGTCCCGTTGTCTCAGAGGGATTTCATCAAATTGATAGAGGGATCGACTAAAGGTCTTTGAATGAGAGCGCTCATTTTTAGGATCAGAGGTCAAAAGGGGCGATATCGGTGACTCAGGGTCTGAAGCATTTGATGTTTGATGATGTAAAGAATGGACCTCGATTTTGGGTAACTCAGGCAGTTTCAATTCTAAGCTATCCTGCCTCTTCATGGACAGTGCTTTTTCTGGTGCGTCCAAGGGCATCCCATTTTCAAACATTTGCTCTGAAGGCGGGCTCTGACCCCTCGATGATTCATGTGAGTTAAAATTAGCATCCTGCTGCCGATATGCATGGACAGCCTGCACCCTCTGCAGAGATGGCGACTTGATCAGCTTTGGAGAAGATGACTCTTGGAAGTTGTGACTTGCTGATGAATCCTTTTCAATTTGGAAAGTTGAAGTCTCTTTATTGGTCCTTCTTGGCATCCTGGAACCATACACTAAACATCAACAAAAAAATTTACAGTCGCCAATAAAATCCTTACAGTGGATAATCTAAAGGAGAGGAAGATAGAGTTGGCTAATATGTATGTTATCCGTAGACCAAGTGAGGAATCAGTGGACCATCCATCTTTGCATTGCCAGGCAGCAGGAGTATTTGGTACCACTTCTTTAAGCAGTTCAGAATCAGATGGGTGATGAATGGATCCCTGTATGAGGTCATAGCAGGGTGGACCTCCGGCCTGTTCCCGGAGTGTGATAAGAGAAGTTGGGCACTGATCCCATTTGCAATTGTATGGGGGATTTGGAAAGAGAGGAATGAAAGAATTTTCACAGATAAAGCTATATCAAATGCAGCTCTCGCTCTCACTCTCTTTTTATATTGTCTCCATGGTGTTGGGATGGGTCATTGATACCCCTGACTTCTCAGGTTCCCCTGTTGCATAGAGGTGAATGGTATTAAGTGGTTTTTGGGTGAACCACTAAGAGAAAGGACCTGGGATCCATAGTTGTTTTGTGAGCATATCTTGTAGTGGAGTGATGATGGCTTCACCTTCCACCGTTGTTTTTTTATTACCATTTAGATTGCTTTAACGAAATTGTCATCTTATAATAAAAATAAATAATTTAGATTGCTTTAACGAAATTGTCATCTTATAATAAAAATAAATAAATAAATAAAATCATCCAATTAAAGCTAAAGATAAAGCCTATGGTAAAAAATAATGAGCCGGGTCAGGAAAATGCAGTATTGGATGATTTTGACCAGCAGTGTATTATATACATAGACCATGAGCTTGCTACCAATGATGTTTTGCACAGAGAGTTCCTGGTTTCAAAATCCGATAGATTCAGCATGAACTTTTCAGCAATAACATTACAAATCCAAAAAGAAGAAAACAGCGACAACAATGATGTTACAAAGAAAACAAACACCAAATAAGTTTGAAAATATTAAAGTTCTTAACACATTTAAATTCCTCAAAATCAAAGAACGAGTAAGGGCATCTAGAGTTTGAATGTGAGAGAATCTTGACATGGATTGTGATGTTCTTTTGTACTTTTATGTTACAATAATATCAGCGTTTTGCAGACCCTGGAGTCTAAGTGCACAACTTACCTCTTAGGAAGTTTTGCTGCTTCTTCACATTTAAGGAGCTCTGCATATAGGCCATCCAGGGTCAGTAATTCATCATGCGTACCCATTTCAACAAGTTGGCCTTCCTCCATCACAGCTATAAAGTCAGCATTCCTTATAAGGCTCAGCCGCCGAGCTATTATGATGGTCGAGCGTCCCAACATGAGGATATCCAGAGCCTCCTGAACAGCTCTTTCCGCCTCAAAATCAAGGCCACCGGTGACCTCGTCAAGCAGAAGAATGGATGGATCTGAAAGCACTGCCCTGGCGACAGAAAGTTTTATCTTTTGCTCTTCAGTTAGTGCCAAACCAGCCCTGCCCACCTGAAATTTACAAGATCGAATAACTAACAGAAAAGGAACTAGGGATGGGTAAAAAATCAACACTCCATTCATCAATTACTTCAAGCACAAGATCATAATTGGACCTGTGTCTCATATCCTTTATCAAGTGAGCTGATAAATGCATGTGCATGTGCTTTCTTTGCTGCTTCTTCTATCTGATCCAAAGTAGCAGTTGGCCGTCCATAAGCAATGTTATCCCTGATGCTCAAACTAAGCAGGGCAGGTTCCTGGGTGACCAGTCCTATTTGGCTTCTTAACCATTCTAGTTTCAAGTTCTTAATGTTCTCCCCATCCAAAAGAACTTCTCCTGCACCACAAGTAGAAACCACATTTGATTCCGGAAACAAATAGTATCTCTCCAAACAAGTGACATGCTGAAGAAAGGCAAAAAGACAAGGGATCTCCCCAAACTGGAGGAAATAATGTAGTCATAATACCTAATGTAGGATCATAGAAACGCTCCATGAGAGGGATTATACTGCTTTTTCCTGAACCATTCCTGCCAACAAGTGCTACAGTTTTTCTTGCAGGCACAGTGAGATAAAACCCACTTAAGATAGGGATTTCAGGACGAGATAGGTAGCTGAAATATACATTCCGAAACTCGATGTTTCCTTGCACTAAGGATAGAGTATTCCCATCTTGATTAATGGTAGAGGTCGAACGGCTTATCATTTCAAATAGTCTATAAGCAGCAATCCTCCCTTGCTCAAATGAATAGAAGTTTGTCGCTGCTTGATTAAGCCCACTACAGAAGATAACAGAGTGCGATCAAGAAAAACGGTAGAAATACAAAAGAATATAAAAGATAAAGAGTAAAAAGAGAGTACTCACAGGCCACTCAGAATAACAGCAAAGAGAGCTGTTATAATTTCACCACCATTGGCTTTTTCACGAGTAACCAGGAACCTTCCAACCCAAAGTTGCAAAGCACATGAACATATAGCAAGTCCATATGTAAATCCAAGCCCAAGTCCTTGCACAAGACTTATCAATATACCATATCTCAGTGTTGCTTGAAGCGAAGTAGCATAAGAATATTTCGCCAATGTCTCATTTGTGAATGCATATAATGTCCTGATGTAAGAGATTGCCTATATCAGCAAAACATAAATAAATGTTCAGTTCCAAGCAACGGATATGGCTCGATTTACCAGAATCAAAATGCAGCCAATTTATAGACTTGGTTAGCCTAACAGTTTCCAGTCAAAATATGTTACCATCATTCACGTCATAAAATATTCTCCATATTGTCAGCAACAAGTATTTAAAGCGCATCTAGGTAGGATGACCAGATTGTCAACAGTGCAAGTTGGCACTATTGGGATTCCAAATCATTTCAATGTATCCCTGAAGGAAATGACTAAAGACAGTATCTATCAACCTAAGTGGGCCCAAGTAAAAGTTCAGTAGAATAATAATTAGAAAACTGTATAAGCAAGTGCTCAATATGAAAACAGCTCAGAAGAAAACAAGGGTAACTAGATAAGTTTGTTGTGTTCTCTTTCATCTTTGTGATCAAGCAATATGACTTTACAACAAATATTTAAAGCCACTTTGAAAACAAGTATCTTAGTAGGCCCAAGTAAAAGATCAGTAGCATATTAGCAAGTCCAGTTTGAAAAGCTATGAAATAGTCCAGGTCTCTTAAGCAAGGCAGACAACTGAAACCAAAATTTAAAACGACTTCAACAGGTTTATATAGGTCTAAGCTGGTACTATAAAAGATAAATCCCCTCAGCTAATCATAGCACAACTCTTGGGACAAAGACTGTGTAAAAGGAAAAAGAAAATCAACTTCACAGTAATCTAGGTCCTATTTGGATTGCGAATTACATCAGTAATGTATTGTAAAAGCGCCATCATTACAATTTCACAACATTTGATTAAACTTGTAATTCGGCAGTCAATTGCAGATGTAACAGGACACAGGTAAAGGAATTTCTAATGACTACAAATTTACTTTGTATTGCAGTGAAAATCTCCTATCGAACACCCCACATCAGTGTATTTTCTCTATGACTTGACATCAAAGTAATGTAAAAGTATCATCATTATGATTTTACCATGCCTATCCAAACATGGGAATTGTCGGTCAAATTATCTATTTTCAGGGGACAGGTACTGTAATTGTATCATTACACTTTTGCATCAAATTACTGATGTAATTAGCAATCCAAACAGGCCCTTAGTTGAACCATCTACTTTTTGACAAGGTTAGGATAAACGAAAATATCAGGAAGGAAATACAGAATCCCGAGACACTTAAAAGAAATCCACACATATGAGCATGTGTGCATGCAGGATTCATGTGCAGTGAACAGGTTTCAGTACCATCAGTACATGTGCATTCAGTATTAAGCACTGGTTCCCAGTGATCTTTTATTGGTTCATTTGTTCCCAATGATGCCTGGCCCCAATGAATTTTAGTGACATACATTTTATGGTCCCAACCAATGCATCTGTGTACTGAAATGGAGAATTGAGCCTAATCTTATGGCCATATCTCTTTAGTTAACTTACTGAAACCACAGAACATCATACAGTGGATAAGGATTCAGGAAACAGCCAAGCATTTGCAATATATGGTAGATGATCATTTAAAAAAAAGAAGTCATGGTAGATAATCATTTCTCAAAAGAAAATCTAATAGATAATTGCTCTAACAGTAAAGGTACAGTGATTAACATCCTTGATGTTTTCTTTCAATTTAACGCAGTCACTTAAATGCAAGCATGTTAGGTGGGATAAGGCTTAGTGACGGGGACATCATGCGCACACGTGCACGCACACTACCTTCCCTACGCACGTACGTACGCAGAAGGAGGGCCCCACCATCGATCTGGCTGGATGATGACGACGTCCAGGGAGGGCCTCCTAGTTAGAAGATGAAGTTTTGGTTAAAAAAAAAAGTGGGTCCGATAATCAAGAAAAGCCCATTATGGGATCTCATGATCATGGCTCACTCGTCGGATTGATTTCATATTTTAGGTTTTGCTTATTGTTATTATTTAGAACATCGTGAACGTTTTAGATTTCTTTATTTGGTTTTATTTTAGTTTACTTCATCGCCAAGTAATAGGTTGCGCACATGGTGCGAGTTTTGGGATATAGGGTTTTCCCTATAAATAGGCACCCCTTGTAGTTTTTTTCATTCATTCGAGTTTTAATAAAAATTCCTGCTTTATTTTTTTCTGCTATCTTCGTGAGTTGTAGAAGAATTCAAAAGTGGGTGCGAAGCCCTCCCTTTTCGAAGGGCTAACTACCGTGGTGTGAAACTACATCGATCCCGATTCACCCCATCTTCTATCATCTTTTTTCCCATCTTCTACCACCATCCGTACTTCGAATTCGTCCTTTGTTACATCAGTTTTCTTCATTACAACAGATTTCCAGATTTCAGCCCTGCAGGAGGTCAGAAACTTCGACGGAGTACTACGCACAAGCCGCCGCTCGCATCGACCCAAACTTCGGGGTTTTGGAGCCTACCCCTAGCAAACCAGTGCCAAGGAGGGCTTTCTCGAAACCGACGCCCTCTCGCACGTGCGGCTAGGCACCTGGGCACGTGTGCGAGTGCCCCAGGCCTGCTGTCCACACGCGGGAATCGTCTTTGGTTAAGGTTTTATTCTTCTTTGCCTCTTCATAAATGTTTTCTTCATAAACCCTAAACCTAGATTGCGTTTTCCCTAATTTGTTTGTCGTTTTCATCACCTAGGGTTCCTTGAATTGAAATTGGGGAATCCCTTGGATTATGGATTGATTTTGATGCATGTGTGGTTGATTTCCATTTCCCTTTGACACAGTTTGGTTTATAATTTTTATTGGTCCAGTCCTAGACTGTGCCGGCCTGGACCAGCATAGAGTCCCCTTTTAATTGAATGATTTGGACTGTCATGTGGGATGTGGAATTTGTATAACTGTTTCTGAATTGGTATGATCCAAGCCTGAATTCTTGCATCTCATACTTAAATTTCATGTCCTGCATCACTTAGATGATGATGATTAATGATGATGATGATGATGATGATGTGTCATTTTAATGCAAGCATGTTTCGTAAAATTCGGTTGATTGATCAACATGTTCTTACAAGGAATCAGATGACAACCACCATCTTACTATTGTTGAATGGAATACTGACAAGAGAGACATTTTTTGTCTACTCAAAAAATACAATGATGATCAGTTAAACAAGTGAAGATGAGTGACCTGCTCAGCAATGCTTGCTGCCTCAGCATATGATCATCTTGAATATTTTCAGCAAGCCTGTGCAGAAATATGTTTGATATTCCTCCCGCAGCAACAATGAATGGCCCAGTGGCTAAGGTTAGGAGAGCAATCTGCCAGCAGTTGATCAGCCCAATGACAAGACCACCAAAAAATTTGCCATGTTATGAATATAGTTACCAACCTGTTACATAGAGAACCCATTATCAGAGGTACCATTGATGCATCTTCATGAAGTGAATTGAGAGGAACCAACAAATGAAACAAAGGTTCTTAGGTGCATGAAGCAACATTTAAGTCTGAAACGTACTTTCTCACTGAGAGCAGATTGAATGAGAAGCACATCACTCAATACTTGACTCACGATGTCCTCCGTTGTTCCCATATGTGTCAAAAAAGCTCATGTCCTGATTTAGCAATACTTGGACATACTTCGATCTGATGACTGCAGTCTGCCTCTCTCCAGTAAGAATCCAGCATGAAACCTCTATTAGAGGGACTAAGTCAGAACCCAAGTTGAAATTGCACATCAACTGTGACATAAACAATGTTACAATGAATTAAGAACTATGATTGCATGAGTTGATCTTACCTATCCATCCAGCAGCAAAAACGCCTGAGGCTATGTAAACAATGTACAAAGCATGCTGCAGAATAAAAATATATTAGAATCAGAATGTACTGCAGTTCTGTGGACTCTTACAGAAAGGTGACTGCAACAAACAAGAATTCCAAGACCATCACAAAAGAACCTTGAGTTGTGTATAATTATGAGAAAAGGACAAAAACCTGTTAGCTGTATGTTTGATACAAGCACATTATCAAATGTTTTATGATTTAATCAAGAGAAGTACTACTGTGATTGTATCAAACATAAAGCTAACAGGGTTTGTCTGGGAATTATGTGTAAGATCGACTGCCATAGTCTAATTTGCTTTGAATTATGTGTAAGATTGACATGGAGAAAGTATATGACTCTGGGATTTTGGTGGATTACATGTGTTCATGTTTGGGTTTTAAAGAGGGGTGGATTGTCGTTCGACTAGGCCTAGCAACAGGGGTCGTGGGGCTGCTTCAGGCCCAGATTTTGAATAGGTCGAGCCAGACCTAATCAAAATATTGATTTTGCCTAGACCGGGTCCTGCCCATTGCCAACCCTACTATAACCTCTTTCCTTATTATTCTCATTGAAGTCCTTCCACCTATTAAGAGCCCCAAAGGGTTGCATCAAGGTGATCTGCTATCTCCATTCTTGTTCATGATCATGATGTGGTAGAAGGTCATGTAGAATGTCCTCAAGGAGGAAGGTGGTCTATAGACTGGCTTTAAGATTGGTATTCTTGCCATCCGTATTTCATGCTTACAATTTGCAGACAAATACTTAGTTTGTTGCTAGGTGTTTGAAGCCCAAGGGGATATATGCGAGATCTAAATGAAACTCGGGAAGAGTGAGATGCTCAGAGTGAATCTCAAAATGAGTTCGATGGTCGAGGTGGGCATCAACTCCGGTCTTGAAGCACACCTTGCAGCCATTTTGGGTGTAAAAGATCCAA
>JAJHSJ010002113.1:0-42001 GCA_021015155.1 Magnolia officinalis | reverse complement strand
GGAAGCAGAAGAGTCCAAGACAGTAAAAATTGGCTCATCTCTACGGTCTCCTCTAAGAGAAAAGTTGGTCGCCTTGCTCCGCGATACGCTGATGTTTTTGCTTGGAGTCATTCGGACATGCCTGGGATCGATCCGTCTGTAATCACACACCGGATCAACATCGATCCAACCTACCGACCAATCCGACAAAAGCGACGCCGCTCGGCCCTGAGCGCTATGCCATCATCAAAGAAGAAGTCAGCAAGCTTTTCCAAGCGAATCTCATAGAAGAAATATATTATCCAGATTGGGTCGCGAATGTCGTATTGGTGAAGAAACCTAACGGGAAGTGGCGCGTCTGTATTGACTATACCGACTTGAACAAAGCCTGCCCGAAGGACAGTTTCCCTCTTCCAAGAATAGATCAGTTAGTGGATAGCACAGCAGGGCATGACTTCTTAGCTTTATGGATGCATATTCAGGCTATAATCAAATTGTAATGCATCAGTCAGATAAATCGAAAACAACCTTTGTCACTGACAAAGGCCTTTATTGTTACCGAGTGATGCCCTTTGGTTTGAAAAATGCAGGCGCGACTTATCAAAGATTAGTCAATAAAATCTTTTCTCGGCTCATAGGTCGAACTATGGAAGTATACATTGACGATATGCTCGTCAAAAGCATACATGCGACGGATCATGTAGCCGATTTGGAAGAAATGTTCCTCGTGTTACGCAAATACAAGATGAAGCTAAATCCGAATAAATGCGCATTCGGAGTAAGTTCTGGGAAGTTCCTCGGATTTCTGGTGAGTCAGCGAGGAATAGAAGCAAATCCAGAGAAAATAAAGGCTCTGCTTGACATGGAATCCCCGAAAACAATCAAGGATATTCAAAGGCTGACCGGACGATTGGCGGCGCTCAACCGTTTCATATCCCGTGCCACGGATAAGTGTCTTCCTTTCTTTCAACAGCTAAAAGGACAACAGGTCCTAGAATGGACGGAAGAATGAGACGGCATTTCAGCGGCTAAAATCGCATCTCGGATCACCACCTGTCCTATCAAAGCCTGAGTCGGGAGAGCCTCTATTACTGTATCTGGCGGTCTCCACGGCGGCTGTTAGTTCGGCCCTGATACGAGAGTCCGAAGGAAAACAATTGCCGGTCTACTACGTCAGCAAAGCATTATTGCCAGCCGAGACAAGATATCCGCATTTGGAGAAAGTTGCGTTAGCTCTGATAATCTCTTCGCGACGACTCAGGCCGTATTTCCAAGCTCACACTATCATTGTCATGACCGACTATCCGCTGCGTCAAATCTTACAGAAGCCTGAGGTTTCCGGTCGACTTACGAAATGGGCAATCGAACTAAGTGAATTTGATGTTCATTACAAGCCTAAAGCTGCAATCAAAGGACAGGCGGTGGCTGATTTCATCGTCGAGGCGACACCACCGATAGAATCTCCGGATGATGACATAACCGCAAATAGCGATGAGTCAATACCGCCTATATCCCATACTCCTTGGAAGCTGTATGTCGATGGCTCTTCCAACTCAAAGGCAAGCGGGGCCGGGGTGGTATTGGAGACCCCGGATCATACATACATGCAATATGCCTTACGACTTGGATTTCAAGCATCAAATAATACAGCTGAGTATGAAGCACTTTACTCGGTCTCCGTTTAGCAGCCAGCATGGGAGTTACACATTTGAATGTCTTCAGCGATTCTCAATTGGTCGTCAACCAAGTTACCAGTGTATATCAAACGCGGAAACAGCAACTAAAAGCCTACATGGAAAAGGCCAAAGAAATGATCCGCGCGTTTCAGTTTTGTAAGGTCATTCGGATCCCTAGAACCGAGAATAGCAAAGCCGACTTATTAGCAAAGCTGGCTTCTGCTAATGAAGACGACATACCCAGGTCTGTCCCTATTGAATATGTCGCAGAACCGAGTATTAGTGAACCACTTCGCTCGATCGTCCATGTAATTGACTCGGACATGGAACCTACCTGGCTCGATCCGATCATGCAATATCTCGATAAGGGCAAGCTGCCCGAAGATCGTGTCGAGGCACGACGAATGAAGGTTCGAGCCTCCCGATACACCATACTTAACGGTACCCTATATAAGAAAGGTTATTACACTCCGCTGCTTCGATGTTTAAATCCCAGTGAAGCCGATTATGTGCTACGTGAAATTCATGAAGGAATCTGCGGAAATCACTCCGGAGGAAGATCACTCGCCCACAAGGTCTTACGACAGGGATATTACTGGCCGACTATCCAACAAGACGCCCGCCGACTCACCCAAAGGTGCGAGAAATGTCAGAAGTTTGCAAATATCCCGAGGCAAGCTCCCGAGATGTTGACTCCTATGACGGGTCCCTGGCCTTTCGCGCAATGGGGGATCGACATCATCGGTCCACTTCCCATCGGAAAAGGTCAAACCAAGTTCGCTGTGGTAGCTGTCGACTATTTCACAAAGTGGGCCGAGGCCGCGCCATTAGCTAAAATAACCGAGCAACGTATAACCGATTTTGTGTGGAAACACATCATCTGCCGGTTCGGAGTGCCTCGCACAATCGTCACTGACAACGGGAAGCAGTTTGATAGTAAAAGCTTCCGCGAGATGTGTGATAACCTCGGAATCAGGAACGTATATTCCTCGCCTTATCATCCTCAGACGAACGGACAAGTCGAGGCGGTCAATAAAATTATCAAACAACATCTCCGAACCAAGCTTGATCGCGCCAAAGGGGCGTGGGCCGAGGAACTACCGAAAATCCTGTGGGCGTATCGAAACAGCTCGGACCGCCACGGGCGAAACCCGTTTTCCCTTGCTTACGGTTCGGAAGCCGTTACTCCCGTAGAGATTGGGTTGCCCTCGGCTCGAGTAAGTTCGTTCGACGCGGAAGATAATGAAGAACTGTTAGCATTCGGGTTAGATCTTCTAGACGAGCAAAGAGAAGTGGCACGGATACGTACATCGGCTCGGCAACAACAGGTGACTCGGTTTTTAATGCCCGAGTTAAGGTTAGAAGGTTTCGGGCGGGAGATATGGTCCTCCGGAAAGTATTTCCCAATACTAAGGAGCTCGGTTCTGGCACATTGGGACCCAACTGGGAAGGACCATATATCATCTCAAGCACCATCCGACCAGGAACATATCGATTGGAAGATCTGAACGGACGACTGTTGCCTCACCCTTGAACGCAGAGCACCTGAAGATTTATTATCCTTAGTTCGACATTTGCAGTCCGATACTTGCCCCAGAAGTAAAAAAAAAAAAAAAAAAAAATTTCTTTTTAATCGAGACGCATGAATAAAACTAAGTATATTTCTTTGGATTTATCTGCTGAAGTGTTTACATCAAAATTGTCCTTCACGAATAGATTTCTAAAACAAAAAATAAAAAAAAAAAAAACTGAAGCCTGGTTCAATGTCCCTCGGCGGGAGTAGTCCCGGCAATATCAGTCTCGTCCCCAATAATCGGTTCAGTGATAGCGTCGACGGGATTATCGTCAGGATTCTCGGAACCCGAAGCTCCTTCTCCTTCAAATCCGGAAAGATCGAGGTCGGGAAACGCCTTCTTCACATCATCAAGGCACTCCAAATATCCGCTTTGAAATAAGCGGTCTCTTTCGTCCTCAAACTCCTTCGACTCGAGAAAACCTTGGACCGCCTGGTCCCTAGCTCTCTCGGCCTCCCGAACCTCTTCCTGGGCTTGCTGGATCAGCTTTGATGCTTCGAGTCTGGCCCGAGTCAGACTGTCTTCACATGAAGCATGAACCTCGACGATTCGCTTATTTTCGGCCGATATCCGAGCAACTTCGGCCTGCAAATCCTCGAGGGTCCTCCTCGCAAACACAGCATCGGCTTCGGCATTTTCAGCGGCTCTCCTAGCGGAAGCGGCTTCCGCCTTGGCATCTTCAGCTGCCTTCCGAGCAAGGGCTGACTCGCCCGTCAAAATGCCGACTCGGATTTCGGCGGCTTCGCGACGACCTTCGGCTTCTGCCAAAAGAGTCTGCAGCTTATGAACCGAGGCCAATTCCTTACATGCCTTGACCAGACAAGGGGCTAGTTCAAATAACACCTTCGCCGCATGACCGACAGTCTGAGTCATGGGGGCATTGTAAAGACTGGCGAAATCCTTTTCGCCGCCATGAGCCAAGGCCCAGGGAACCATTCCCGCCACGACCGCCTGAAAGGCGGATGGTTCCTGTTGAGTTGTCTCTCTGCGGGAAGATTCAGTCCTTGCTTCGTCCCTCTGTCTCGGCATTTCCGTGTCAGCAGGTCCTGATTCAGAAGCAGTCTGTGGAGCGACTGCGACCTCTTCCCTCACTTCTGGCCTCTCCTCCGGATCGGATATTATGACGACGGCAGGAGGGGAGGAATTTGTTGGTTCCTTCTCCTTTTGCGTCGTCTCTTTCTCCTTCGGCAGAACTCTGAATTTCTTTATTGGTCTCGGTTCCGACAGAAGGATCGAACGCGGAGGAGCTTTCTTCTTAGAAACCGCTTTGGGGAGAGGGCGAGCTCCTGTCATGGCAGAAGAGACTGGTTCGGGAACAGCTTTTTGGTGAGGTCGGGCTTCAGGCAAGTCTGAAAAAGCAAGGCAGATCAGATAGAATCCAAAAATGGTTTGAAGTTGTCCTCTAAATTACCTGTGACAGCCGAATCTAAACCTGCGAGATGAAGGCGTTCGGGCTGCAAGAGCACCTTCCAGGATCTATTTGCCGCGTCCAGTGCCCTCAAATCTTTGATCCGAGCCAAAGCGCTGGATCCCAATTTCTCCCTCGTCTTCGGAATTTCTGTTTAGAAAATAAAAACAAAAAAAAAATCAGTCAGAATCCGCATGTAAAGAGTGGCAAGAAAGCTAAACAGCCGAGTCACCTGCTTTAAGGAATGTCCGAGGCACACGGGCCTCGGAAAGATCAGAATCGGCCGATTCCCAGCGACCACTCGCCCAGAACCAACGCTCTCTCCAGTGTTTATTGGAGGTGGGAGGGTCGGTTATTAAAGAACCTCCTTTGCCTCTCCAAGCAGCAAACACGTAGAAGCCGGGATAGTTTGGATTAACGCGTACTTGATATAAGTGCAGAAACTCATCGACTGTCAACGGTGGTTGCTCTAACTCGGCCCACAGTACCGCACACCCGAACAAATTTCTCCACCCATTCGGTACTACTTGCCCGGGTGCAATCCGAATACGAGACAAGACACCTCGAACTATGGGTTGAAGGGGCAAGCGTAGGCCACATTGCATTGCAACCTGGAATATTGCTACTGCCCCGGGAGGTGGAGAGTCTGGTAAGGCGTTCGGACGAGGAAGGTGAATAATAACCGAATCAGGGATATGATATCCGGTTCGGATTCTATCTAAATCAGACTCGGTCAAGACCGAGGGAACTGGACCACATGAGTCGTCTTCCGACTCATCTTCTTCAGCCTCGGCGGAGACTGGTCTATTGATGGGAGCCGACTTATCAAGAAGAACCGTCCCAGAGGTCTCCTCAGCAATCAATACCTCTCCTTCTTCTCTTCTCCTTCTTCCTCTAGGTCTACGGGAAGATTGGGCCTCCCTGGTCGAGTTCTCAGGAATCCTCTCCCATCATAAGGATTCGTCGGAGCAGAGCACTCAGCCGAAGTTCCGACGCTCCTTTCGGAAACGAAGGCAGCGTTTGCATCTATCGCGATTTCCGCCAGGAGAGAAGGCGATTCCGTAACGTTCCAAAAACGTTGCGCTTCGCCTTCATCTCCTGAAATCCCTTCTCGAGGGCTGTGAGTACCTTCCATTGCCGTTTAAGTTAATGAAAAAAGAAGGGGGAAAACTCACCAGCAAGAGGGAAGAAGACGGATACCAGTAAGCTAGAAAGCTTGCGGGTGGAAGAAGAAGACAAATTGCAGAGAGAGAGAGAGCGGGAAGATGAGTTAAGCAGTAAAAATATGAATTGTGGGACCTTTCCCCTTTTTTATAAACAAAGCCACCTGGCGTTAGCAGTTAATGCGAAGGTGATACGACGCACGCAACGATCCCCTCTCTTGACACGTGGAAAGTGTCTGCTGACGGCTAGTGCTTTGGCTACGTGTTCAACGCTCATAGGCAGAAAGGTGATTCGACGGCCGTCACCATGCGTGATTTTGGATATTGAACCGTCTCACGTCAGAAGTTGCATTGAATGCTCAATTATTATCTCGGATTAAATGGTGAACCGACTCTAAATGGTGAACCGACTCGAGCTTTATTACTCCATAGTGCCGTGGACGACATACGGAGTAAGGGGGCTTACTGTTGGGGATAAAAACCGCATTCCGAGGGTTCGAATTAATGGCTCGGTTATCCGAGGCATATAGTGATTCCGAGCCAAAGGTCACGAATCGAAGAGACGAGTCAAATTGAGCCGACACAAGCGACGAATGGGTTATTCGGATGTGTGTCATATAAGGTTCAGTTATCTCACCTTGTAAATCCGAGCCATCTAAATTGAGTCGGTTTCGGCCGGGTCGAATTATCCCTCGTCTCGGCCAGGTTGGTTCAGTGTTGGCCGGATTAGACGAAGGAAAGATGATTCGATATCGTTCCGAATATCTTGTAGGAGGATCTCCGATTCCCAAGATCTCGGGAATGGATAGAGACCAGAAACAAGATATCTTTGATCTCCGACATATCAGGAAGAGAATCCGGGCATAATAGGATCCTCTCAAACTTATAAATAGGGAGTCTCCATTCCAGTGAAAGGTATGAAAAACATCACCATTTTCAACACGCCACCTCTATAATTCATTGAGACTGACTTAAGCATCGGAGATCCCCCTGGCTAGAGCCAGAGTCTTCGGTTATTTTCTTCCTTGTGTGCAGATAACGAAGGTCTCAGGAGAGCGTGTCGAAATCTACATCAACAAGTGTGATCAGCGTTGTGTATTTGAAGATCTGCGAAAACACTTGAAAATGATTTATGGTGATACAATTATTTTCATAAAAATACAAAGAGAATTTTATGGTAATATAGCTAAAGCATGGCCAATAGAGATGATTATGTATATATGGTTATAAGCAAGCTATAAGTGTCTAATAGTTATTCCAACAATAAGAACATGAGAATAATCTAGATGGTTAGGGTAAAGCTATAAATAAAAGGAAATTCAATTGAAGAAATTGTCTCATACCAACTCAATCAAATCCAACATTATCCTTTTAATTACCAGTTCATTACATTTCTTAGTGTAATCATTGTACTTTTCTATCAAGTAAATTACATTTCTTAGTGTAATTTTTTACATTTCACTTGTTGTTTACATTTCATAATGTAACTCGTCGCGTTAATCGAGTAGTTGTTAGTCTTAACTGTAATTTGAGTCTACGCTCATACGCTGTATTCAATTCTTCACTCGGAAAGGTGCTTCACAACCATTCTCCGCGATCGACTACAAAATCCCTTCCTCATTTCTCTTTTATTTGTATTGAAAAAAAAAATCCTTTCTTTTTACGAAAGGTAAAGGTGTGGCCCATCATCAGAGAACGAACCCTACCCTCTGAATATCGCCTGATCCTGTTTACACACTGAGCGAATGGTTGAATAGGCGACCGATCTCATTCGATGTCAGTCATATATTGTGTATCTTCCTGTCTCGGTGCTTGGGATCATAATTGTTCGGTTTAAATTGGGTTGCAATTCAATTCTAGCACGCTCGCATTCAAACTGTCGAAAACCAGTAGCAACAAGTTTTGACACACCCGGTCGGACCATCTCGAACTTACTGACGTAACTTTATCAATTAGAATTATGAATAAAAGAAGCAATCAAATTGCTAGGGTTAAACCCTCTACACCAACCGTACTGCCTCCAACCGAGAATGTGATGGTTCAAGCGGCCCCTAAAGCATTGAATCTGGACAATAGCCCGACACTTGGCATCGGGAATCAAGAAGGGGCATCGACCTCTCAGACCATTTCTCTGAAGGAAATGATATGGTTGTACTTGAAATATATAACTGAGTATCCAGCATGTTTAAGAATACAGAAATGCCCAAGTTAAGCAATTCCGTATTCAAACTGAGAATACTAATAAATATATGGCTAGTCAGATTGAGGCCATGCATCAATTGATGACAATGATAGCCGAACGAATGACAACGACAGTGTAGTATAATGCTGAGGAAAGTTTAATCTGCAATGTGGCTCAACCACCATTTGTGCCCCTCAGGGGAATCTGCCACCAATTCCAATTCAGGAGACACGGAATGCTCCATCTCCTCCTGAGTTTAGACAACTAGAGTGGGAGGCTAAGAATTTCGTTGGTGTACTGGGAGGTTATAACCCTAAACAAATTTCTAGGAATCCGTTGTTCCAAGAGAGTCCAAACCGATTCGATCCCAATTCACCACTAGTAGTTGAACCCCAACGAGTGGATCGCGACCAAATCATGCAAATGGTCCAGGAAGTTGCAAGCCAAGTACTTGACCACAATATTATTCTGGTTTACCATAAGTGTAATGCCCTGAAAATCGGGGGTCGAGCAGAAGCTCAGCTCCCGAGTTCCAACGCATCACTTATACAACATAGATAATAATGATTAAATGTTGTCTGTATTAGCACATTAAACATGAATGAGATTATACTAAATCAGCATAACATACTTTAGAGACAGTTAAATTACGCAAGTGAAAGACTGTGATAAATATATAGAGCATATAAATGATTATAAGTCCCCAGAGTATGAACGTGTCGCCAGGTTAAATAATTACATGTTTAGTTCCAAAATGTACAAAATGATAAACTGTAATGTCGTCTAATCCATATTCTTGTAGCCCCGGTGATGCAACTCCAGATCTACATAGACATGCCAGAGAGTTGCAGATAAGAGAACTCCTTCTCGTCGTCATAGAAGGCAGGCTTCGTCTCGTAAGCCTCGCCGTCATCTGAAACTACAACAGAGTCTGGTTGGTGTTTTAAAACACCGTACCAGAGTGGGAGTGAGTGATCAACTCAGTGGAGTTATAAGGCAAAGGTTAACATGTTATCAATTCAGTCAAGCAGTAATGATAAAACAATACAACAAGCATTCCTAAATATTCTAGTTGATGAAAGGATGATATGTATTAATGATGTATGCCCTCGCTTGTACTCCCTCTACGACATCATCTATCGATCGCGACATGCAACACTCTCACTGTGTTCAACTCCAATGCCAAAGGCACATGCAATGCGGTGCATGTGCGTGATTAGCCAAGTTCTTAATTAGACATTTTCATACAGCAGATTTGGAAAGCTAAGGTACCTCCCTTTATATCATTGACCCAAACAATGATCCATCTAGGGTCGTCAATCCTAGTTAATCGCATACGATGGCAGTTCCAGGTTGCTATGGAGAGGCTCATCACATCAGCGCAGGGCTGTTTTATACTCGAGGTAACTACGAAAATGCTTGTCACTTTAGCGTAGTCCTAGTATATACTCGAGGTCACTACGAGAGGCTCGTCACCTGATCGTAGGCCGACAGCTCGAATACAATGTCTCATACCACCGTATTTGGCTCACGAGTTGGGTTTGCTCACTGGACACTACGGGGAGGCTCGTCACCCCAGCGTAGGCCGACAACTCTACCACGGTGTCCCATACCACCATGCTTGGCTCATGAGTCTTAACGGATCGTGGTACTAAGGTTAAACGGGCTTTTCACTGGTAAGTTGGTACCTTAGATTCAAGCAGTAGCGTCCATACATGGTGAACATACATTAGGCTAATCGGGTTACTTGACAAGTTTGACTGGTACAAGTGTACGTTGAATTAATCGACATGGAGCGCATACGCACTCTTTGTGGCTTAACCACTGTCGATAATCATCGTACGACTCGGATTCATCGAACGTATCCGTCGTGGCTAAAACAGTTCGACCACCGATCGTAAACCATTGCTGATTGCCTGGACTACATTGTAGCCCCAATCACACTCCAAACAATAGCATTCACATGTGATGGTCAAAGGCAGCATGTGACAACCAATCTAAATATAAATCTCATTTGAGCATTTCAACAAACAAATAGTACACATGTTATCATATATAAGCATTTTATTCATAAATCACATAGTAATAAGATAGGTTAGATAAAGAAAACTGTAACTATAGATAAGGGAATTGAGAATTCTATCTCAACACCCTCATTAAATATATTTCAACAAACATTTTCTCATTCAGACATTTTATCAAACATGTAGACTACACATATCACATACATGTAATAAATTAGGTAAAACACATATCATAGTAAATCCTTTCACATAAGAGTTGCCACACGTACAACAATCATGTATTCCCAAGCAACAATCATGGCAAGCACAAATCATAATTCCATATTCATACAAACATTTAAACAAACACATGAAATGCATTATTTTCAAGATAGTTCATATATATGTGAAATACGCGGAAACATCGTATCTATGCATATTTGATAGCAATCAAGTCAGTCATAAATCATTAACTGACATTGAAAGTCTTGAAAACCATAACCTAAATGTTTATAGTCCGCACCTTCCGTCGATATACTCGTATCGAACTCAGTTCGAACACTACGTCTTCGTCTACGTCACAACGACAACCTATAACATGAAATATGTTAGCTATTTCACCATTCTACCTATTTGAATTTCTAAAACAGATTAGAGTTAGGATTTCTTACCCAAAAACGGAATCGAAATCATCGGAATAGCGATACGGGTAAGATGATTCGGCACGTGGAGTGGTGGGATCGAATCCCAGCAACTATCCCTCACTCTCTCTCACTTTTCTTCACCTTTTTCTCCTCTTTTCTCTCTTCTCTCTCCTAAGGTTTGGAATTTTGAATGGAATGAGAGAGGGGTGGGTTAAGACCCTTATATAGGCCCAGAACTGGTGTAAATGGCCCCAGGGCCATGGTATACTTATGTTATAGCCAAAGAGTGGCTGTTTCGGTCCAACAGAGCTCATCTGGAAGCCTATTTCCTGCATACGGTATAGGAAAAGTTCCTTGACATTCGATCTAGATCAGGTTAAGTTTTCGGTCCGATCGGATTTATGGATCGACCGTGGAGGACCTGTTTCAGTTCAATGGCTATCGACACTCGATCAGGGTCACAAGTACACAGACCTGTGTAGAAAAATTTTCCTGTTCCAAGGGTGTAGTTGGGTTAGAATCTGACAGTCTGAAACCTTAAATTTGGCTTACAAGTGAACAGCTCAATTGACTTAAATTTGAGTTCATTTTCTAAAGATATTCGCGTTTCTCACACACTTCGCTCTGGCTTAAGTTGTGCATTTTTGGATATTATTGAGACTTGATTTCTGAGATGGTTGTCAAGCCCTGTAAGCCGGTCATAACCATATAGTTTCACGTTAATCGGACTTTTGACGCGCAGTCCAGGTCCGATATGGAGTTTTAAGATGCTCCCGAGAGCAACTGGGTTTTGAGATTGATCCTACTTTTTTAGGTAATGTAGAGTTAGCGATTCTACTAGTTTTGGGTCTTACAGATCATATAGACAGCGGTTCAAGTTAATCTACCGATTAATTCATCTTAGTACTTAATTAATTTCGTCTAATTTTTAAAGGATTCGGTCCTTAGCGATTTCTGCTTGAGGCAGTACTCAGGTCTTTGTACAGATTTTTTCGAGACATTACAATCTATCCCCTTTAAAGAAAAATTTCATCCTCGAAATTAGTACCTTTTCATACTCCTCGAGAATCTAAGGGTAGTTCTTTCAGACCTCGGCTTCTGTTTCCCAAGTAGCCTTTTCCTCAGTGTGGTGTGTCCACAATATCTTCACAAGCGGGATAACCTTACTGCGCAGCACCTGTTCCTTCCTATCTAGAATACGCGTCGGTAGCAGTACATAAGTAGCATCCTTACTCAACTGTACCTGCTCCCATATGATAATGTGAGAAGGGTTATGAACATATTTCTTCAGCATAGATAGGTGAAATACGTTGTGCACGCCTACGAGTGGTGTGGGCAAAGCAAGGCGGTACACTACCACACCCACTCGATTCAGTATCTGGAATGGGCCAATGAATCTCGGTGTGAGTTTTCCTTTCTTTCTAAATCGGAGGACTCCTTTTATGGGGGAAACCTTAAGAAACACATGGTCCCTAACCTCAAACTCTAGTGGTCGTCTCCTCGTATCGGCGTAGCTCTTTTGTCTGCTCTATGCTGCAAGAAGTCGACGCCTGATAATGTTAATTTTCTCTGAGGTCACCTGTACTAACTCTGGGCCAATCAAACTCTTCTCGCCAACCTCTACCCAGCAATGCGGTGCTCTACACGGACGCCCATACAACGCTTCATAGGGGGTCATACCAATACTCGCTTGAAAGCTGTTGTTATAGGCGAACTCAGCATAAGGAAGACAGTCATCCCAATTGTCTTTGAAATCAAGCACACAAGCTCGTAGCATATCTTTCAACACCTGATTCACTCGTTCCGTCTGCTCGTCAGTCTGTGGGTGGAACGAGGTACTGAACTTCTGTTTCACACTCATTGCTTCCTAGATACAAGTTAAGAAGATAGATGTGAATCGCGTGTCTTGGTCCGACACGATCTCCATAGGAACTCCATGCAGACGTCAACGTACTATCTCCTTGATGTACAACCTGGCCAAATCGTCTACTGAGTTTGAGACTCTAATAGGGAGAAAATTAGCCGATTTCATCAATCGGTCCACAATCACTCAAATGGAGTCATGTCCCTTCCTCGTCTTCGGTAATCCTGAGATGAAATCCATAGAGATGAAATCTTATTTCCATTCCGCTATGGGCATGGGCTGAAGCAGTCTAGGAGGTCGGCGATGCTCTGCCTTGACCTGCTGGCACATGAGACAATGGGACACATTGCTATGTGGGCCTTCATATTGTCCCACCAGTATAAGCGCTTCATATCTCGATACATCTTCATACTACCAGGATGCATCGCCATCCTCGAATTGTGAGTAGATTCGAGAACTTCCTTTTTCAAGTCATGAAGATTTGGGACGCATAGGCGGCCACGATAACATAAACCCCATCCGTACTAACTCTCCATTCTGACTCTTCACCATCACTAACTTACTTTCTCAACTCTGCCAACCCTTCATCTTCCTCCTGAGCTACAATGATTCGATCATCGATAAGTGGTTGAACACGAATATGTGCGATGCTCTCGAATGGCTCCTCTACCGTAAGTTTCTGCTCGAAGTCTCGCACAAACTCTACCATATCCCATTCTGATATCATCAGCAGAGCCGCAAATGTTATCGTCTTCTTGCAGCTCAACGCGATTGCCACAAAGTTAGCCATGTCAGGATGGTAGGAGACATCGAACTTGAAGTCCTTCAAGGTTTCCATCCATCGTCGCTGCCTCATATTCAAGTCCCTCTGTGTGAATATGTACCTGAGGCTCTTGTGGTCGCAAAAAAGCTCGAACTCCTCTCTATAGAGGTAATGTCTCCAGAGCTTTAATGCAAAGATGACGTCTGCTAATTACGTTTCGTGAGTAAGGTAGTTTTCCTCGTGTTTCCTCAACTGTCGCGATGCATAGGCAATCACTTTGTCCTTCTGCATCAGAACACAACTCAAACCAACACGAAACGCGTCGGTATATATCGTATACTTGATCCCTTGCTGTGGCAATACTAGCACAGGGGCGGACATCAACTTGTCCTTCAGTTCTTGAAAAGCTGCTTCTGCCTTCTCATTCCAGACAAACTTAAGATCTTTTCGAGTCAGTTGAGACAATGGCCTGACTATCTTGGAAAAGTCCCTAATGAATTGACGGTAGTAGCCAGCGAGTCCCAGAAAACTTTTCACTTCTGTAACCGAACCGGGCTGCTCCCAGTCCTGAACTGCGGTCACCTTAGCAAGGTCCACAACTATCCCTTCCTTGGACACCACATGTCCCAAAAACTTCACTTCTTTCTTCCAGAAGTCGCACTTCTTGTACTACGCAAACAATTGGTTCTTTTTAGCATATCAAAGACTGCTCATAGGTGCTCATCGTGATCTTCCCGACTCTTAGAGTATATCGGGATGTCATCTATAAACACGATGACGAATCGGAATAGATACGGCCGAAATACCCAGTTCATCAAGTCCATGAACACGGCCGGTACATTTGTGAGTCCAAACGACATCACAAGAAACTCGTAGTACCCAAAACTAGTCATAAAAGCTGTCTTCTGCACGTCTTCATCCCTAACGCACAACTGGTGATACCCTGACTATAAGTCAATCTTTGAGAAATACTGCGCCCCTTTCAACTGATCGAATAGATCATCTATCCTGGGCAAATGATACTTGTTCTTCACCGTCGCTTGGTTCAGTCTGCGATAATCAATACACAATCGCAGTGATCCATCATTCTTCTTCACAAACAACACGGGTGCTCCCCAAGGAGATACACTCAGTCGTACGAAACCTGAATCCAACAGGTCATCAATCTGTCTCCTCAATTCCTCCATTTCATATGTAGGCATGCGATACGTGGGTAATGAAATGTGTGTCGCACCAGGCACAAGGTCGATAGTAAAATCGATCTCGCGCTGGGGAGGTAATCCAGGTATCGTCCTAAACACGTCCTCAAAATTCTTAACTACTGGTATGTTCCCCAAAGTCGGACCATCAACATGCTCCAACAACGTAGCGTAACAACTGATGCGGTAGTACCAACTGACCTGCACTAAGAATGTAAAGGTCGTGACCTCAGGTCTATGGGCTGTCACCACCCTAGCATCACAATCGATCTCTGCCCTCATCTTGGTGAGCTAATCCATACCGAGGATCACATCTTAATGACATAGCGGGGTAATAATCAGGTTGAAGAGTACGGTTCTGCTCCCTAAATCTATCGCGTAACCCTTACACATCTTGGTAGTATTTGAGAAGGTTCCTGTGGTGGTAAGGAGTCTCAACCCAACCATAGGACTAGTTTCCAACCTCAATCACTTGACTGTCGCGCACGATAATATAGAGATAGTGGACCCGGTGTCCACCAATAAGAAGGCTGGTGTACCTTGGATATGTGCCGTGACTTCGAAAGCCATCGGTGCTGTAACTATTGTCTCGGATGCCTCAGCTGCAAGTGAGTGCACACGAGCCTGTTGAGAATGGTTCGACTGCGGCACCACGGGCCGTTGAGGCGGCCTAAATCGAGGTGCAGGTAGCCTATAGGAAGGTTGTGCAGGTAGTACAGATCGTAGAGGTGAAGCCGAGATAGCTGGGGCATCTGACGGTTGATCTTCTGAGGGGGCATAAAGTCGTTGTCCCTCATCCTAGCGAAGCAGTAAGTGTCAGCATAGCCCAACCTCTTGCAGTAGGTGCACCTTTGTCCTGCATACAACACAGAATAACCCTCAAGGTGCGAGATGTTTTGTTAAATTTCTGCTTCACGAAGGCCTGATTCTCTTCAAGCTTGGCTTGGGTCTCTCTGACCTCTTGTCGTAGGGCAACCTAGCCCTCCTCGATCTGAGCCAAACGGGCTTCTAAAGCAACCTGATTACTGTCGCGTTCCTACGTAGCAGGAGGAGAGCCCTCATCAGTGTCTTGGGCCTCCTCTTCTTCCTCTTCCTCGATTTCTTCCTCTATCTCATCTCCGCCTTCTTCGTCACTCCCTTCCTCTTCACTTTCCGTCTCATCCCCACTCTCATCCAGTCGGGCTTGACGTTGTCGTGGCCCAATATTCATGTTGTTGAGGGTAGTGTCGTTGATGAAATGGATTGGCGCATGCTTCTCTGAGCCAAGTCCGTAGCCGAATTCACGAGCAAGCTTACATATAAGTCGGCTGAATGGGAGTGAAATGGTTGTCCTAGGAGAGTGTGCGGTCTGAACTATCTGTAGTAATACATAAGTAGGCAAGCACAACTTATCTCCTTGCCCAGCCCTGTATAGGAAGTCTACCATCAGACGCGTGCATTCGCTGCGATTACTCTACTTGGGATACACATTGTGGGTGAAGATGTGGAAAAGTAGGCAGAAGTTAGGAGTCATTCTGGACGCGAAGAGGCAATTGCCTGGATTCCAGTGGACCAGTTGGCCACAACGAAATCGCGTGCGGTGATCTTTTTCACACGCACTCCTGGGGGCTCTTCTCACTAGCATGAACCTCACCGCGCGGCATCCTCATGATTCGAGCTATCAAACCAACATCAACTGTGGCTTCCTGCCTTCCCACGGGAATTGTGAACTGTAAAGGCTCCAGCGATGGCTCTCATATATGAGCATAGAAGGCTCAGACAGTACTCTCATTCGCATGTGACTTGCTCTCAAATATGAGATCCCATCCAGCGTTCAACAAATGATCCATTGCCGGATAAAGCCGAAACAGTTTCTTGTCCACGTGTTCTTCAAAGAGAACCCTACGGCCTTGAAATCTTCCATGTGACATATCCGCCAGTAGAGCCCTTTTGAGAAGAAGATGGGATCGAGATTCCGCTTCGTCCTTATCTCCCGATCGACACTTGAACTTGCTTCGACGCCCTTCTGTCTCCTTGAACAGGTAGGGCGGCTAGGCCCGACTTCGTCCGTGGAAGCCCTCTTCTTCCCGATAAGAGAAAGGAGAGTGGAAAGGGAGAAAATCACCGCCACGAGCTCGAAAAGATCCATGAAGGTGAAGGAAACTTGGGAGGTGGAACGGGTTGGTGGATTTGGAGATGTATGAGACACAAATATGGTTTTGTGTACTCCAAGGGGAGGAAATGAGGGAGATAGAAGATGGGTTTTGATGAAGATGGTGGAGGGGTGTATGCAATGAAGAAAAAAAGAAAATATGAGAATGAAAGGGATATTTGAGAGAGAAAAATGGAATTTTTGGGAGGTTGGAAAGCTTGGAGGGGTGTAAATGAAGAAAATGAAGTAAATGGGGAGGAAAAGGGGGTCCCCACACGATTTCGTGGGTCCCACTAGCTTGTACATGTGTCGGTCCGATCGGCCCGGACTGTGCGGACGGCGAGGTCTCGCTGATGAGGCGATGCCATCGCCGCTCGCTGGACAGGGGAACGATAGCTCGCCCCAGGGACAATGGCATCCCCCTCCCGGGGTGTCGGAAATGCGCGGGGTCCACCTTGGTTCCTCCCGTTTTGTACCGTTTAGGCCCCGGAGTCCGTTTGAGCCGTTTCGGGTTCCATCTCGCGTATATTCATGCGTTTCAGGTTGTTTAAGTGTGGAATATGTCAAATTATCATCTAAACTCGTCGATTGACGGACTAGAGAGGAACTGGAATCACCTCACATGATCACAGATGCGTACGGGTCCTGTTTCAACGGTCAGTTTCGCTCGTTGGCGAAACTTGGAATCCTATGATCATTTCTACGTTTTACTGCTCCCACTTAAGTCAAGTACGTCAGTGTGCGTCGTGTGTCTATAACCCAAGCCCAGTTTAATCCAAATCATGCTTTGATAGCAACTTATGCAACATAGAAAATGATAGGCCCAGAACTGGCATAAATGGCCCCAGGGCCATGGTATACTTAGGTTATAGCCAAAGAGTGGCTGTTTCGGTCCGACGGAGCTCATATGGAGGCCCATTCATATGGTCTGGGGAAAGTTCCCTGACATTGGATCTAGGTTAGGTTAAGTTTTCGGTCTGATCAGATTTACGGATCGACCGTGGAGGACCTGTTTCAGTTCAATGACTATCGACACTCGATTAGGGCTACAAGTACACTAACCTGTGTAGGAAAAGTTTCCTGATCCAAGGGTGTAGTTGGGTCAGAATCTGACAGTATACAACTTTAAATTTGGCCTGCAAGTGAACAGAGCAATTCACTTAAGTTTGAGTTCATTTTTTAAAGATATTCACGTTTCTCACACACTTCGCTCCGGGCTCAAGTTGTGCGTTTCTGGATACTATTGAGACTTGATTTTCGAGATTGTTTCAAGACCAATAAGGCGGTCATAACCGTATAGTTTCGCATTAATCGGACTTTCGACACGCGGTTCAGGTTCAATACGGAGTTTTAAGATGCTCCCGAGAGCAACTGGGTTTTGAGATTAATCCTATGTTTTTAGGTAATATAGAGTTAGCGATTCTACTAGTTTTGGGTCTTACAGATCGTATAGAAAGTGGTTTAAGCTAATCTACCGATTAATTCAGCTTAGTACTTAATTAATTTTCGTCTAATTTCTAAAGGATTCGGTCCTTAGTGATTTCTGTCTAAGGTGGTACTCGGGTCTTTTTACGCATTTTCCCGAGACGTTACAATAAGCCTTATCTTGAATGGATTAATCGACAAAATCCGTTGCCACGGAATTATCAACAAGATTTTACCCTCTTTTCAAGTGATCCTGGTCAGTCGACCATCGAGTATGTTGGTCGATTCACTATGAAGTATGATGAGTTAGCAAATAATGACTATCATAAACTGCAATTATTCAGTCATTCATTAACGGTTGTGGCTTTCACATGGTATTCCAATGTATTGCCAAATTCGATTCATACTTGGTAAGAAATGGAAGAAAATTTTCATGCACAATTTTTCTCTAAGAATTTGGAAATAACTATGGCCGATCTCTCTCGTTTTTTACGGCTAGCGGGAGAAACCTGCGAGAGCTATATTACCCGGTTTAAAAGGATAAAAAGTCGATGTAAGGTTGTTATGACCGAAGCTGAATTTTTTCAGCTTGCACAAGACATGCTCGAGTACAAACTTCATAAGAAGTTCATTGGGACAGAGTTCATGGACATGTACGACCTGACTAGGAATGTTTCCAGGTACAAAGAACTCATTAATTGAGACATATTATAATAACCCAAATTATGAAATCACAATTGTCGAAATGGTAGATAAGAAGCTACTCATATGTTCGGCGTTGGTCAAGACGGAATTGACTGCATTGACCGCACAAAAGGCCCAAAAAGTTTACACTTTTGATATCATGCAGGCCAACAATATTTTTGAAATTCTGTTGGATGGAAAGTTTATCATATTTCATATAAATCATAAGATACATTCGCCTAACGAAATACAGAAAATGGAATGCTATAAATAGCACGGAACTCGTTCCCATTCAACTAATAAATGTGTCATATTAAGGAACATAATCCAGGACAATATTGATCGCGGGCTACTGAAATTCTTTAAGAAGTGTGAGGAAGCGATGTTGATCAATACAAATCCGTTCCCGCCTAGTCTTGAAGTCAATATGGTAATGGAAAACCTGAGAAGGGATAATCAACAACGATTAAGGGTTAATCTTAGCTCAACCAGCCATGAAAGCACACTGCAACGACCAGGGCAAGGGCGACGTCGACCTTCCCATCCGATCAATACTCGGTCGAATGCAATTCGACAAAAAGGTCGAGGCTCACGACAGTGCGATCAATGTGCCATGAGGACTATTCCAGGATGAGGTGACCCACCTCAACCAAGGTTACAAGGCCAATACATGGCTCTGCGGACTAAAGGTAAAAGTAAACATCGACCGTAGGAAGCACCTTCACCATTTGGTCGTTACTCTCAAAGAGAAATGTCAAAGGAGGACATGATCTTCATCCAGTATAACCAGAAACTGTGGGAAAGATTTTAGGTTGGGCAAGAAAATCCTGGATTCTATGATCCTATCAGCCTAGATGATTTAGATGCAGATAGTACTAAGTAACTTGTGGATACAAATGATCTAGTCTTTACCAGCGAGTACCTTACATGAGCCCAAGTTGAAGACACCACTTATTAATCGGCGCCTGACGAAGGTTCTCAATGGCAGAGAAGAGGAGTTGAAGGGGCAAGCAATAACATGAGGCCTACACCTAACGATTAAGGAGAAGATGATGATATTGAGATTAAAGAAGTACAAGAAGAATATGCTCGACCATTAGACATGAATGAGCAACTTGTGCGGGAAAATGATGAAGAAACAAAAGAATGTGAAGTGTATGTTGAAGAATGGGATGACTTTGACGACGACGATGATGATAATGATGGTGGTAATGTGACACAATGGAAGAGAGAACAATACATATAGTCAATAACTTACATAGTATAGGTGATATTATACAAATTAGTTTGAAAATTGATGGGAATAGTTAATTTTTTATGAAGAAAAATAAAAGATTTTTTTTCAAACATCTCTATTTTTTTTAAAATAAAAATAAAATTGTGTGATTGTACAATCACATAGGTGATCACACAAGTTGGATGGCATAAATAATCAATTTAACAACATTGATTACTCAGTACGCAATCTAATTTCCTTTCCCAATGCATTTGAGTTGTGTCTTACCTTCAAGTCTCCAAAAGATAGAACTTGGATTCGGTAGTGACCCCTTCACTACCAAGCTTGGTATTGATCTTCCGGGTAACCTAGAGATCTGTAAATGCTATAGTGTAAATTTAGCACCTAAAGAGTTGTTAAATTTTGTCGCGCCTAACCATTTAGAATTTGTATCATGCTTTGAGTTGATTTGATCAGGTTCGTGCATTTTAAAGTTGTTTGTGCATTTTAAGTTGTTTGCATCTTCGTCGAACTTGCCAACATTTTCAAGTTGAAGAGACAATTGTTGAAGTTCAAGTTTGAAGTTCAAATACTGTACGCTAAAGACTCAAGAACTCAAGCGTAACTTAAGCTCAAGATCGAGAGATCGAACTCAAGCTTCACGTATTACAAGTAATCAAGGTTTTAAGCAAATGATGTTTCAATTGTTCTAACTCACAAACAAGGTATGGATGACCCTAGATTGACCATAAGTTGTGTCATATTCATTGCATATTTTATGTGGGTCATTTTATATGTTTATAGGTCATTTTCTCAACTAGTCTTAGTCTTTGTTTGACTAGTCCCAGTACTGGATCGACCAGTCCAAGGTTTGTTGCAATTTTTAGAATTTTCTGTTGGACTCTCGACTAGTGTTGGAAACTGCTCGACCAGTCGAGTGAACAGTGCTCGACCGGTCGTGCAGTGCTCGACTCAAAGTCCAGCAAGCTTTTCTAGTCCCACTCGACCAGTCGAGTGCATTGTTCAACCAGTCGAGTAGGCCACTCAACCAGTCGAGCAAGCCACTCAACCAGTCGAGTAACGACCTTATCTTATTGTACAAAACAATTTGAAATTTTGTTAGTCATTCGACCAGTCGAACCGACCCTTAGACCAGTCGAGTGAACAATATTTTCAGCTATAAATAGAGTACGAATTTCAGAGTTTTTTCATTCATTAAAAGCTAAATCAAGACACCACTCTAAGAGATAATTTTGTGAATTCATTAAGCTATATTGTGCTCATTTTAGATTCTCTTTATTAGCTTTTGTAATTTGATTTTATGATCTTCATTCCAATCGTATATTAAGAAGGGATTTGTGTTTTACCCTTTCTTGAGATCAAAATCAAATCAAGCTAGCCCAGGTTGATTTAATTAAAAATCATTTAAAATTAGAACTTTTTCATCTGTGAGATTGAATATTGAACATCTTCGTCTACATCGAATTGGTTCTACCGGACTTCTTTAAAAGGAGAATTTCCAGATAAGTATCATTTATATTTTGTATCTTTTATGGTTTGGTTTATGAGGTTATGCCAGAAAATCTCATTTTGGTTTTGTCTGAGGTAATCCAGAAAATCTCAGAGTGTGGAGTTTTTGTAATTGTGTAAGCCCAACTAAAGACACAATTGTGAAGGTTTTAAGGTAAACCCTTGAAAACCTTTTTCATAGTGAACACTAATATCCCGAGGGAGTGGATATTAGGAGTAGAGTAGTTGTGTGGCTGTTTTCTTGCAGTTGATGTACACACAAACGAACCACTATAATTCCTGGAGTTGTGGTGGATGATTGAATGTGCTTATGTGATTGAATGTTGTAATTTACTTTAAGCATTTGTGGTGAATAATGTAATTTATTTTATGCACTTATGGTGAATGTTGTAATAACTTAGTTTATTTTCTTTGCCTCTTATTGGTTTGAGTTTTTGATACTTACAAATGTTCTAGTAAGGTTGTCCTGCTATAAGCCTTTGGTTTTTGGTGTTAGGTTGTCCTTAGAACTAAGTTTGTATCAACCTTTCAAGACTAGCACATTTGAGGTTGCTATTTACTTGTGCTTCTTTATTATTTGATTGTACTATCTTTCTTTTAATTCCGTATTTATTTTTTAATTTAGCATAGTCCTATTCACCCCCCCCTTAGGACGTTTAGCTCGGCCTTTTCAAGATCTTGCATACTTTCAACGTCGCAGACCTGACCAAGTATCATGAATCGAAGCCAGATGAGAACTTAAGAATGAGTTCTTTTGAAGTACGGGAGACTAATGTAGAGTAGGTTGCGGCCAATTTTATAGCCAAGATCGACTAAAGAAGGTTTGATCGGAGGCGGAAGTGATCCGGACTATCAAAACCTTAAAATAGGCATATCTCGCAAATCGGAATGAGTTATTAGATGTAACATATATAATTTTGGGGTAGGAGAAGCTACTTTAGCTAACCAACCCTCTATGCTAGGTTGTACATTTTATTACCGTTTTTATTATTTATAGTAAGTTTTAGTTCGATCATAACTTTTGGTCCATTAAATTATGGGAGTTATGTCCAACATGAAAAGTGCTTAGAAAATTAGGAGAATAACATGGTTCGGCCAAATAGGACACTTACTATTTTTGGCTGAAAATCATGAAGTCTAGTGGAAATCATGACCGTTTATAAATAGTATGTTTATTATTTATAGTAAGTCATGATTTTAGAGAGTTTGAGTTGGAGTTTGATTATGAAACTTCTTCCTAGGTTTCATATAACTATTTAAGGGATTGTAAACTCATTTTTTATCAATCAATTTATTTCAAAATTTATTAGAATTTATTTCTATTTTTTGTTTCTCCTCGTGGATTTGAATAATCTTATGAGGAATCTAGAGAAGCTTCGTGGATTCGGAGAAATTATCCCATGTGGAAAATGATGCTCGATCTGATCACGTCCATCCCTACGTCACAATTTCAATGAGGTGTTTAATAGCCACTATTTCCTTTAGCGTGGGCCACTTGAGGTTTGGACCTGTCTCATTTTTTGACTCATGGCCTAAAGTAACATGAAAAAATGGATATACAATGTAGATAAAACACATACATCATAGTGGGGAAGCATATGGTGTGTTGTGGTGGTGTGTTGACATCACCAAGTTCTGTTGGCCCTACCATGATGTATGTGTTATATCTACACCATCTATCTATTTGGCAAGATTATTTTAAGTCAAGAGTAAAAAACTAAGGCAGATCTAAAGCTCAAGTGGACCACGCCACAAAAAGCAGTTGGGACAATGATTCCTACCATTGAAATCTTCCTAGGGCACACTATCATGTTTATTTTTCATGAGGTCACGTGGACCTGGATGATGAGAAAAAAAAATTCGGGCTGATCCAAAACTTATGTGGCTCCCAAGAAGTTTTCAATGATAGACATTCAAATCCCACTGCTTTATGTAGTGTGGTCCACTTGAGCTTCAAATCTGACTTATTTTTGGGCCCATACCTTGAAATGATCTTGTAAAATGGATGAATAATGGATATAACATACACCTCATGGTGGGCCCACAGTTCTTGGTGACATCAACACAACACGGTGGCACACCACGTAATACTTCTCGTTGAGGTGGGCCTTATAGTGTTTTGACATAACAACTGTTATGGGTAAAAATGGACTAACCGGATGAACAGACTCAAAGACTATGGATTGCTTGTGGACCGAAAAATCACCTCGACCTCGCCCTCAGGTACCAACCTCTGTCTCGGAGGTCGACCTCGACCAAAGACCTCGACCTCTCGGTTACCAACTTTAAAGGTCGGCCTTGGATATCGGCTTCGATCTCAATTACCAACTTTGGAGGTCAACCTCGGATACCGACCTCGACCTCGATTACCAACATTGGAGGTTGGCCTAGGATACCGACCTCGGCCTCGGGATATAAATATAGTTATTATATATAAGGATAAGATTATCTTCCGAGATATTCACTACAAAGATAGGATTATCCTCCGAAATATTCGCAGCATATAAGGAAATCAATCATGACACTTCGGAGGAAGATCTCTTCCGCAATACCAATCCACCATAGAGAGACATTGCCATATACGACACCGCCCCCAAAAGGCAATAAATAAGGACTCCACCTACGATGAAAGGTACGCATACAACACCCGATTCTTCTACTGCAAGTCCATATCATGACAAAGGTATCGGAGGGTCTCCGGCCTTAACCGACGCCCTAATGTCTTCAATTATTTCATAATAAATCACAGGTACTCCGGCAAGCAAGAGTTGAGGAATGATCGACTAGATTTCAACATCAATAATTTGGCGCCGTTTATGGGAATGACATCAAAGCCGTTTCTACTTTACCAGAAAACCACAATGGTGAAAGGAAGAAAGAGAGCTTTCGCCACCATTGCTGCAACTTCTCTTGCACGAGCGGAACAGTCCGCAAACCAAGGAGATCCGCCTTCCCAACTCCACTCTCATTCTACGCTTGCAGGCCCTGCGTAGCGGTCCCGAAACCGAGGAGGTCGGCTCGTCTCTCTAGAACATCAAGTTGAAGCATTGACCAGTAACATTAACCAGATAATGCATATTTTGGAGAGACAAAACCTACCTCTTAACTAGGAGATAGATGTATGGGCAACCATTGAGATTTTTACACCACCTCAAGTACTAGTCGACTCATAGAGGACTAAGCAACATCCTGGGCAGCCAAGCCATGCACCCTTCCACATCTCGGGAACTACAACGCCCGCCGACTCCAACTTATGCCACACGTTAGAGAAGAAGTATGGAAAGGCTCCCGAGGCAGTAGCCAAGAACGAGAGCCCCCGGAAGGCAGAACTCAAGGAACTGCGGGGTCAAGTAGGTGATATCCATTAAGCCTACTGCACTCAAATACCGACATTCGTCGAGGCTATGCTGGAGGAGACTGAGCCGCCGTTTACCAACGACATTATGGGAGCCCAACTCCAGTTGAAATTCCAAATGTCGCAAATCGCTCTCTACTCTGGGTTTGGCGACCCTACTGAGCATTTGGAATCGTTCAGGGTATTAATGGAGCTCCACGGTGTGTCAAGCTTGGTTATGTGCCGAGCCTTCTCCCTAACTTTATTGGGGATTTCACAAAAGTGGTATAGGTAGTTGAAGTCGAGATCCATCAACACCTTCACACAGCTCGACAAAGCTTTCATCACTCAGTTCATTGGTGGGAAAGATAAGAGAAAGCCAACAACCCACCTCCTTACGATCACTCAGAGGGATGACAAACCGCTAAAAGACTACGTCATCCTTTTCAACACTGAAGTTGTCCATGTTGATGGTTATTCCGACCAGATAGCTTTGGCTACCATGGTGGCCAGCCTTAAATGACGAAAGTTTCTCTTCTCTATTGGTAAGAACCCCCTAACTAACCTCGTCGACCTACTTAACCAAGCTCAAAAATATTCCATTGCTGAGGAGTTCTTCAGTTCATGAAGAGCTACTCGGGAAGAAAACAATTCGGCTGAGGATAGGAAGTGAATGAAAGAGGGGGAGCCCTCTACTATTAACGCCAAAAGAAAGAAAGAAGATCACCAAGACCGAGGCCAGTGTACCTCGACATCAGATACTGAGGAGCGCATCGACTGACTGATCCACTCGACTAACTCCCTTTTTAAAAGGAAAAAATGTGCTCATGATCCTACTATTATGTTTTCTACTGCTTTATGGGCTTTTATAATAAAAGGATTTCCCCAGGTTAGGGGAAGAAAATTCTTTTAAATGATTTCTCAACTATTTGAATTATACGATTTACTAAGGACTTTCTTTAGTACAAGGAAAAAATAGTCCTCAACCAGTCGTCCGACCCTTAGAAAAGTGGTCAAACCACTAATTGACAATGTTACTCGGACTACATGATTGACTACGAGGGCTTCCCTTAGTGCAATGGAAGAAAATCCCCCACTGTGAATTCTACTATGAAAGAACCTCACCAGGTCAGGGGAGGAGAATTTCTTTCAATTTCCTACTATCCGATCTTACGATCAACTATGAGGACTTCCCTTAGTATGAGGGAAGAAAGTCATTTTGCCGATCGAGTGCTCAGCCTACTACTATGGAAACGACTGAGACTTCTTTTAGTTGAAGGGAAGAAAAGTCTCTCCTATTAATTCTACCATATGTGATCTACCACTGAACAATCGATTTATCGATCTTAGCCCTTGTAAGACCCGTATCCTAGACCGTACTGTTTCGTCGAATCCTGCGATCCTTCTCGTCGAATTCCGGTAAGCTGCGACGTATAATCAAAGTTTGTGCGCAACCCTAAGTCGTATCTTGTAGAATTGAGTCAGCTTAATCTGAGACTTATACCATTATGACCGCACCGTCGCCGCAGTTCCGACGTCGCGTCTTACGCATCAATCCGATACCCTGACCAGAAGATACGGGCCAACGTTTATTTCAAAGAAATACCGCGCATTTGCAATCCTAAGCGAATCTTTACAACATGTCCCATCAATCAATCAATCAATCAATCCATCAATCAATCACCTCATGTCAAGTACACACACCCATGTTTTCTTTCTCCACAAGTCAAGCAACCACCAAGTCAACTCTCATGCGAGTACACCATTACCTCACCCATCACTCACATCCATCACCCATCTCTCACTTTCTCTCCTTACAACTTTCTTTCTCTCTCACATTTCTCTTCACACTTCTTAAGCAAGCAAGAGCATCACACGTCCAAGCTCTTCCATGAGAGAAAAGTGCATGTGTGTGGCCCACTTTTCATCCCAAAAATCCATCATCCTAGCCCTTCATTTCTCATCCTCTCCATCAAAGTGAGACACAAGGAGACCGATGTTCCAACGGACCGAGAAGATCGAACAATGGGTGCTGTATTAGGCCTAGATTTCTTTTTTTTGATGAAGGGCCAAGTGAGGCCTACCAATTAATGGTATGGATCTCACTTTGGACCCTAGGTGTGGCCAATGGGTGATTCTCATTATCATTCCATGATGGGGCCATTCTCCATGGACCCCATCATGATGTTTATTTTCCTTGCATTATAAGAGGTCATCTAGACCGTCCATTTTGGGTGGAGAAGGATCTACATTGTTGATCTTCGATTTGATAGGCCCACGTTTAATGGGACCCACTTGATGTATGAGTGCTTGCAAGAGAGGGCTCATAGTGGCGGAGCCCTCCATCACCTGTGTCCCACTCTCTCTCTCTCTCTCCCTCTCTTTTTCATTTCTTTTCATGTAATGATGTGGCCGTGTGGCCCACCCGGATGGACCCCACCATGAAGCATGTATTTTAGCCAATCCATTTGTAGGTTGGGCCCACTTTATGTATGTGTTGTACCCACACCACCCACCATTTGGTGGCCCACCTAAACAAGGCCCACCTCAATGCATGTGTTATACCCAAACCGTCCAGACGCTGGACGTTGTTAAAAAAAAAAAAAAAAAAAGATATTAGCTTGGTTTACCAAGCTTTGGAGTGGGCTGCACATGTAGGCCCCACCTTGACGCATGAATTCAATCCAAGCCATCCATTCCGTTCCTCAAATCATTTTAGGCGTTGAGCTGAAAAATTATGATGATCTGAATTTCTGGTGGGCCATAGCATGGCAAACGATGTTTTCTACTGTTGAAATTCACCTAAGGTTTCCGCCCACCAAGACACATTGAATATTGGACTCATTGGGTTGGTCTCGAGCCGTAGAATCCAATGGCTGGGGTGGATTTTGCGGATGCGGGCCCCACGTGCGAAAAACCTTAAGAAAACAAGTTTTCAATAATAATAATAATAATAAATATCAGCAGCGTTGCTGCTGTTGCTGGCAGAGGACGAGCATCGTCCTCTTGCTGCGGGTGCAACGGGCAGACGGGACTAGGGGTCCCCTACGTGGGCCCCACCATGTTGTGTGTTGAACTTCAACACCGGGCATTTGATGGGTCCCCTTCGTATATGGGGTGTCCCCAAAAATCAGCCTCATCCAAAGCTCCAGTGGCTCACATCACAGGAAATAGTGAGACTGAACGGCTGCCTTTGAAACCCTTTTCTGGGCCACAAAAGTTTTGGATCAAGATGAAATTTGTTTTTCCTTTTCATCCAGGTCCATGTGACCTTACCAACGGGTTGGATTGCAAATAAACATTATGGTGGGCCCCACATGGGACTCACAATGATGTATGTGTTTTATTCACACCGTCCAGGCAGACGGTGGAACCCACCACGGTGTGCGTGTTTTATACACGCCGTCCACCCATTCTGTAGGGGCGGTGGGTCCCACTGCTGTTGACATCAGCAAGGTCTGTGGGACCCACGTATGATGTATGTACACCACACCGTCCATCCTTATGGGACCCACTATGATGCATGTGATGCATCCAAGCCATCTAGCCCCTTTGAAAGCTCACTTGATGGCATGAGCTAAAGACAGAGTCAAATCCAAAGTTCAAGTGGACCCCAACATTTACTATAGTGGACAATGACGGCCACCGGTCAAAATTTCTAAGGGCCATAGTAGTTCCCTATTAAGCTAATATTTGTTTCCACTTAATTCATCATTATGTTAACTTATGAACAGGTTGGATGGGAAACATATGTTATGGTGGGCCTTAGGAATTTAATGGTGGAAATCATTACCACCACTTATATTTGGGTGTGGCCCATTTGATATACATAAGGCCCATGTGATTAGGCCCATTCGATGTAATTATGACCCGTTGTTGATGCCCACATTGATGTGAATGTAAGGTCCATGTTATGAGGCCCATTGTGATGTATTCAAGGCCCATGGGATATGGCCCATTGCAATGTACATAAGGCCTATTGATGCGGCCCGCTTGATTTATATAAGGCCCATATGAGGCGGCCCATTTGATGTATCTGAGGCCTATGGGTCGAGGCCCAATGAGATGTATATAGGTCCATTGCAATGTGTGATTCCCCATGGTTTGTGTAATGATGTTTTATGGCGGGTCATGCCTTGGGAGCAATGATGGTTTGATGCCCACATTGTAAATACAATGTTGGTTAAATGTCCGCATTGTAACTCTCCCTAGGGCCCATTAATAGGCCCATACTTGTCGATAGTTCATCACTTTATAACATGTTTAGTATAATTTCATGATTCATGCCCATACACATCATATGTATGCTTGATATGAGGAATGTTTGACCATAGCATAAGCCGTTGGGCTGAAACATTTATGGGACTCCTTATGAGACAGAGTGCCCCACATGATCGCGTGGTACGCGCAGAATTGCTGCATGATTGTACGATGTGACTCATGCATCTCGCATATGTGTGACTTGATCACTGCACGCCCTAATGACATCAGGGCCGTGGCCTCCACAGGCACATCGTGGATGGTCGTATCGGATACCAAAAATATTGGCTCTAGCATTGTGGGCACTTAGGATGTCCTTGGATGAAAATCTCAGAACCTTTTTGGTACTAGGAGATGCTCCAACGTCTAGACCGAGTGGATACACGAGCGCCTGAGTGCCTAATACCAGTAGGCCGCGTCTCCCACTGTGTCGTGGTCGGTTGGAAGGGGGTGTAGCCTTATTCGCCTGAGTGAGGGGGATATAAGCTAGGCTGAGTTTGACCAGCTCGGAAATGAGTCCGCTATCGACGAGCCGGGTAGGTATTGACAGACTACTGGTCAGGCGGATAGTGTGGTCTCTTCCACTTGCTTGACTGTGCAGCTAGGGAGGAGGCAGTCAGTGTGAGGTGTATTAGACCCCAGTGATATCCAGAGAGGAACTGTACTGATATGTGTACTTGATGAGTACTGACGTGCTTGTATTGCATCTCGCATATGACATTTGGCTACATAGGCCTCGCATCGCATGGCCTTGGTATGACCGATAGCATTCATGCCTTGCATCACATAGCCTTGGTACGACTGGTTGTATTCATTGACTTACCGCATATTTTCGCATTACTATGATATTGTATACTTAACACTCGCCTTGTGCACACACGTACACTACCCTCTAAGCTTTTGTAAGCTTATGCACGACTGTTGCGTGCAGGTAGCGTTGGATAGCAGCAGCGCTGAGGTAGGAGTGCGCATCTGACTATTTTGGAGTTCTTGATTACCTTATATTTCTCTTTCCGCATTATACTTAAAAGTTTTTGATATAATGGATATGTGGTGATGTTGTTTTGTGACTTGGTTATACTTGTGGTTATGCTCCATTAAAAAAAATCATACTGAAAATCCTCCTTGTAGGATCCTAGGATCGGAATCTGGTGTATGGGCGCTGGGAGCTGAGAAAGGGGTACTACAGAGACTGTCGGCACCGAATTCGGCGATCGAGAATTTTGTGAGCCCGTTTTTCGAGTTCGGGGCGTGACAACCCTACTCAATCCGACCTCTTGACCTCGACCTCTTCGGCGCAAGTCATCACACAACGTTAGTACGTACTAACTTCTCAAGCTCCTGAAGAACGCTCGGAAGTAGGGAGGTTACTGTTATGGGTAAAAATAGACTGACCAGATGAATGAACTTGAAGAGTATGGATTGCTTAAGGACTGAATAATCACCCCGACCTCGCCCTTGGGTGCCAACCTTGACCTCGACCTCAGATTATCAACTTTAGAGGTCGGTCTCGGATATCGGCCTCGACCTCAGTTACCAACTTTAGAGGTCGGCCTCGGATACTGACCTTGACCTTGATTACCAACTTTGGAGGTCAGCCTCAAATACCGACCTCGACCTTGGCCTCGGGATAGAAATACAGTTAGAATCTATAACGATATGATTATCTTCCGAGATATTCTCTATAAATATATAATTATCCTTCGAAATATTCACAGGATATAAGGAATCAATCACGACACGTTCGGAGGAAGATCTCATCCGCAATATGTATTCACCATAGAAAGACATTACCATATACGACACCGCCCCCAAAAGGGTATAAATAAGGATTCCGCTTACGGTAAAATATATACGACACCCGATTCTTCTATTACTCCTACAAGTCTATGTCATGACTCAGGCATCGGAGGGTCCCGACCTTAATCTGCGACCCATTGTCTTATCTCATTTTATAATAAATCATAGGTACTCTGGCTATTAGGAGTTGAGGAAGTATCGATCAGATTTCTGCATCAACACAGACGCGATGGAGCTCTCGTAAGTCATGATCATTATTTATTTACTAGCATTTATAAGACTTAAATAGCAAACCTAACATGGATAGAAACCGACTCATATAAAGCGTTGATTTTAAGCAAGGAAGCTCCCGCCTATGGAAAATAAATAGATGATGATGTAGACCAACCACAAAGTAGTAAAAATCATAGATTACGTGCTATGCCTCCTCTTTGGAGCTTGGGACGGGGAGGCTCTAGGGCCACTAATGGTCCACCATGATGTTTGAATTTTATCTATACTGTTCATCTATTTCCAACATAAATTTAAATTATGACCCAAAAATGGAGAATATCAAAGGCTCAAATGGACCACACAGTGGGGATTAAATTCCTATTATTGAGAATTTTTTAAGGACCGCATAAGTTTTGGATCAAGATGATATTTGTTTTTTTAATTCACCCATGTATACATGACCATATAAACAGGTTGGATGTAAAAAACAACAACAAAAAACAAAAAACAGTGGAACATAAAAGGTTTCAATGGTGGGTGTCCTTAGCATTACTGCTTCACATGGCGTGGTCTACTTGAGTGTTGGATCTACGGTGGCCCCTCAGTAGCCCTCAAGACTTTTCCTGTCCTGAGCTCCGAACAGACGGGGCATTACCTAATCCACGCCCAGCAGGGGATCCGGATTCGTTAAAAATAGGTTTTGCAAAGCAGATTGCGTACAACCCCTGGCCGTAGGGAAGTTCCCGTATGGACAGAAGCTAGTTGGCCACTACGATGGTGTTTATAAGAAATCCACCCCATTCATCCGTTTTGATGGCCCATGTTAGGACACGAGTCCAAAATTAAGACGGTTTAAGATACAGTTGAGATTGTACACCCACCATTGAAACATTCATTGGGTCACAGAAGTTTTGGATCGGACTAATATTTTTATATTTTCACTTCATCCCAGTCCGAATGACCTTATGAACGGTTTAGATAGCATATAAACTTCATGATGGATCCCTGAAATTTTTCAATGGTATGCCTTTCCTTCCCCCACTTTTTCCTTCTCCACAGGAGGCCGAGTTGAGTTTAAGATCTACCATGTTTTTGAACTCACATGAGCTGATAAAACGGATGTATGGTGTGGATTTCTCGTTGGCATCACGGTAGGCCCCACATAGCCTTTGCGATCGCAGGCCATCTATAAATATATACGTCGCATACATCCCAGCCGTTGTTCCCAACTACTTTCAACCTCAATGCACCGTTGCTCAACCCGCAATACGCTATTCGCACGTGAAAATTCCCGCGCTCCCACCAGACATTAGTGGCCCAAATGCCAACCGTACACTCCTTCACTACAACAATCCCAAACCTACCCGCGATAAGGAAGCGTACTAAGTGGCGTGCCGCACACCGCTACATCCCAAACTTACCCCGATTGGCTGGTGTACCACATATCAGCTATATAGCTGATGATGTCAGCAAGTTCCGTGGGTCACATCATGAGGTATGTGTTATATCCTAACTGTCCATTCATTTTGCGAGTTCACCTTAAAGCTTAGAGCCAAAAAATAAGGCAGGTCTAAAGATCGGGTGGACCACAGTGCAAAAAGCAGTGGGTATTGGACATCTACCATTGAAATCCTTTCCGAAGTCAAGAAGTTTCGGATCAATATGAAATTCGTTTTCCTCTTTATACGGATATTTGTGACCTAGTGAATAGAGTGGATAGAAAATAAATGTCATGAAGGATCTTATAATTTTTTAAACAATGAAATTCATTATCCTTTGGTAGAGGCTATCAAAGCTTGGGTTATGATACATATCTTTACTCATGCTTTAAAATGATATCAAAAAATGGATGAACAATGTGGGTATAATAAATACATAATTGTGGGGCCATATAACTTTGATCTCTGTTCATATTACTCAGAGCTCGAGGTGGGTCGGCAACACTTATTTACACCCGCCACATAGCTGGTGTGTGGTACACCGACTATATAGCTTGTATATTTATGTCAACAAGTTTTGTGAATCCGTTCATAAAGTATTTGTTATATCCAAACCATCCATCCATTTTTTTGAGCTCGTAGTAAGGGATTGAGACAGAAAATAAATATATCTAATGATCAAGTGAACCACACTGGAAAAAGCGGTGGGGGATTGAACGTCTCCCATTGAAAACCTTTTGGGGTCACAAAAGTTTTGGATCAATATGAAATTTGTTTTTCCTCTTCATCCATGTATTTGTGACCATATTAACAAATTGGATGGAAAATAAATGTTATGGTGGGCCTACAAATTTTTCGGCGGTGAAAATTACTATCCTCGCTTCTATTTTTGGTATGGCTCATTTGAGCTTTGGATACGATTATTTTTTGTAATATGCTCTAAAATGATCTCCAAAAATATATGAACGGTGTTGATATAATAAATACATTATTGTTGTTGCGCCCGTATAACTTTGATCTCCTTTGAAACGTTCGTACAACTCGATGAGCGTCGGCGCTCGTCTTCACACGACACGTATCTACACTAGCCATATATCCGCTTCCATCCATTTATGCCATGATTTTCGACCATAGAATTTCAATTCACACTGTTTCCCTTGGTGAAGTCCACTTGAGATTTGGATATACTTCGTTTTTGGGCTAGAGCACTCAAATTATCTCTTAAAATAGATGGACGGAGTGGATAACATATGTAAATCATGGTGGACCCCACATAGTTTACTCAGTAAGCTTAGCGTGCTAAGGTACTCAGTACGCAATCCGCGTCCTTTCCGCTAACCGTGGGGCCCTCTTGATGTATGTTTTCTACATTCATACCGTTCATCGATATTCTCAGCACAATTTAGAGCATTTTTCAAAAAAACAATGCAGTTACATATCTAAAGTGGACCACACAATAGGGGTTGAATATCCACCGTTAAAAAAATTCCCAGTGTCATAAATTTTTTTGATCAAGCTGATATTTGTTTTTTCCTCTTCATCCAGGTTTTTGTGAGGTTACCAAGAGACTGGATGGCAAATTAATATTACTGTGGGCCATAGGTAGTTCTTAATGGTAGGCATTTAATGATAATTGTTTCCTATGGTGTGGTCCATTTAATAATTGAATTTGCTTCATTTTTCAGGAAATAAGCTAAAATGAGCTGGAGAAATTAATGGACGGCGTTGATGTATAATACATACATCAAGGTGGGTTCCACCGTTAGGGAAACACTACTGCGTTGACAGATCAACCGCTTTCTGTTCTATAAACCCGCCGACCTTTTATCCTTCTTCACTGACAAACCTACGCACACTCTCTTAACGTGCGCACCCCAAACCCGATCGCAGCCATGGTCACTCCCAAGAAACCCCACGTCGCGATCTTCGCATTTCCCTTCGGGACCCACGCCGCTCCTCTCCTCTCCCTCTCCCACCGGCTCGCCGCTAATGCCGCGGACGCCAGCTTCTCCTTCTTCAGCACCCCCAAATCCAACGGCTCTATTTCGTCGATCGTCGCAGCATCCGGCCCCCTCCCCAATCTCAAGTTCTACGACGTGTCGGACGGTCTGCCTGAGAACTACGTCCCTCTCGGTAATCCGCTGGAGGCCATCGAGCGGTTCTTGAAGGCGACGCCAGGGAATTTCTCAGAGGCGTTGGAGGCTGTGGTGAAGGAGATCGGGGAGGTGACCTGCGTGCTCACCGATTCGTTTCTGTGGTTCGCGGCAGATATGGCGGAGGAGAGGGGCGTACCGTGGGTCCCGGTTTGGACAAGCGGATCTTTTAGTCTCGCGGCCCATTTTTATACGGAGCTCCTCCGGCGCAAGTTAGGGACCGGACCAGATGGTAATCGATCAGACTCCAGCTCTTTCTTGCTCTTCTTATTTCCGGGTATCAGGACCGTTCATCTTTGGTCGGTCACCTAATTAGCGTGCTTTAGTCCGAAAAAATGGCTGTGATTTGAGAACTCTTGGTACGGACCTTCTTTAACCGTTCATTTTTCAGGCAACTGATCGGACTGATATCACAGTCCAATCCGCTTGCCGCTTTGTATGTGGACGATCAGCACGTGGTGGCCCACCAGAACAACGGTCCTGATCAGCGGACATGTTTGTCGCATGTCTTTTTTGGACGCTGATTGCATCACTCTGCCAGTAGCGAGTCGATAATAGACGGTGCTCTGTGGGCATTATCATGATGTATGTGTTTTATATACACCGTTTATCTATTTTTCCAGTTCATTTTAAGATATGATCCTAAAAATGAGGCGGATCCAAATTTCAGGTGAATCACATCATTTATTGAATGCCCACAATTAAAAGCATTCCGTCAGCTGCAAGAGTTTTGGATAAGATGATATTTCTGTATTCCTGACCTGATTAACAAGCTTGATGGCAAATAAATGAATAATCATGATAGCGAAAGTTAAGAAGTTTTTAACTTCCCTTTCAATTATCCCCATTTTCTTGGGTGGGTTTTCCTCATTTTTTGATTCATGCTGTGATATACTTGAGATTTGTATTTGGCTTATTTTTAGATTTATGCCTTTTTTTTTTTTTTTTTTTTTTTTTTTTTTTTTTTTTTTTTTGAGTTCATGTTTTAAAATAATAATCCAGATGTAAAGCATGGATAAAAACATATATATTATGATGGAGCCCACACATTATTGTCATGCAGCCAAGTCACTGTTGGCAGTGTCAGTGTATGTGCTGTGTCCCATCCCTTCTTCCATGTACTTTATTATTTTTGTTTGTTTTTTTTTTTTTTTTTTTTTTGAAATTTAGGCATATAGATGGCAAATAAACATTTTAGGCATATGCATTTTAGGGTATAAGAAGTTTTTAATGGGTAATTGCCATTGTTTTATGTAGTATACTCCACCTTAGATTTGAATTTGCCATTTGAACATTTTACTCAAATGTGCATATTTCAATCAAATAAGAGTTTATTTATTTATTTTATTTTGAAAATATCATTTTACCAAACATAGTATTGAAAACAAAACTTAAGAACAAAAAATCTTTGTTAAAATAATTCTTACTTGAAAAACTTTTATTAGATTAGAGTAGAGATGACAAACAAGCACGTGAGTTGTGATCTTGATTCAGAAAGCAGCTGCTCACGTGCGGAATACGTGTCAGAGATCTGAGTGTACAGCATGCATTTTGGAAATCTGGGCCATTCATCAGGTAGGGTACACCATGAAGATGCGATGGACTAAAAACATTGGTCTGAAAGAAGTCCTATGGCTATAGTTCACAGTGCAACCTGCCTTATGAATGGCCTCGATATCTGACACGTGTGCCGTATTCACGGATCCGTGATATGTATTCCGACCCTCAGGCCCTTTTACTGGATGATAACGGGATTGGGCTTCCACTTAACTGGGTTTCGGTGGTATGTGGGGCCCTGCATCACAGCTACAAATCATGGGCTTGTTTCCACCGTTGGATGGATCCAGGCTATTCACTGGGTAGTACGCACTTTGAATATGCCACGTACCAAAGTTCAGGTGGTGCACTCACCAAGTGAGCATCACATGCACTAGAAATATAGACCGTTAATTTTCTTCATACGGGTTTGATTTTCCTGATAAGCGGCCAACAATGCCTCTTTGGTTAAGGCATCGCATCCGTACATTACCTGATGAATGGGCATGCATCAACGGTGGAAACTAGGCACGCGTGGTCGCTGTGATGCGGGCCACAAGCTACAAAAAAGATTCAAAACCTATTTGAAGATTCAGTGCACCACAATGCAGTAAGGCGTTAATCCTAACTAGGGCTGTCAATGTGCCGGGTAGTCCCGACGGGCCTTCGGTCTTGGCCGGTATTAGGCCCGGTTTCAAGTGGTGTATAAGTCCCGACGCTCGGGCTAAAATCATGAGCCTAATTAGAGCTGGGCACCGGACGACTTGACTTGTCCGACTCATTTAGACTTGACTCAACCCGAACCGAATGGGTGAGTCGGTCCGAACCGAGTAGGCTTCGCCTAATCCGAACTCAAACCGTGTCGAGTTTGAGTTACCCAGTAACTCGACTCGACTCGTCCTGAAACTTAATTCGATCAAACTCGACTCGATCCAAAACCCGACTTGACTTGGATTCAGGTATATATATAATAAAAATCCTAATTCATAAGTATTTCTAAACCTACTCTCTCTCCCTCTCTCATCCTCCTCTTTCAAGCCCGCCAGCCACACACCACCATCACCACCCTCATCCTCTCTCTCTCCTCTTCCAAGCTCAGCGACCACCCACCACCATCACCACACCCTCCTCCTCTCTCTCTCCTCTCCACTCCCTCCCTCATTTTTCAATTCGACTCGGTGCCAACTCAACTTGACTCAATACTTTTGACCAGGTCAGACTCGGTCTGAATTAGTCCAAGCCAAACCCGAACTCGGATTGGGTCGGGCATGCTAGACTTGATATTGAGTTGCGTCGAGTTCGAGTCAAGCCTATTTCAAAACTGAATTGAGTCAGGTCATCCCTAACTTTGTCCACTAGACTCGATGCCTAGCTATGAGCCTGATTTACAATCAGGCCGTATTCGGGCTTATCAACCCGAAAGCCCATAAATGTAGCCTTGCTCGATAGGTCTTGTCTAAACCTAATTTACTCCCCTTTCTTTTAGTCTCTTCCTCTCTCTCACATATGAGGCACACCAAAATATCATTTATCCATGGAGATATTCAGGGCTCGAGCTCAGGTGGACACGGGTTGGACTTTCTATAAATATCCCGGGCCGGACTCGAGCTGAATAATTTCAGCCTGTCACAGGGCCGGCCTGGATTTGGGCTTAGGTTCGGAATTGTAGGCCGGGCTTTGACAGCGCTGGTTCCGGCCCTATCCCATCTCATTGACAGCCCTAATCATAACCACGTGATGCAGGGGTATCAACAGGCCTCGTCAGGACCGGTCCGAGCTCTACTAAGCCTGGTAGAGCTTAGTAGAAGTGTTGCCCACACTTTCTAATGTTTGGTAGAAGTGTTGCCTGGGCCTATGATGGGATAAAATAATCCAACTCGAGTCCAGCCCTCATTGTTTTACCACGCTTGAGCCTGAGTCCAGCCTAAACCCGAGCCCAAATCACGAAGAGAGTTGGGTTAGAGTAGAAAAGAGCTGAGAGAGATGATTTTACTCTGGAGGAGGAAAACGAGAAACTCTGATGAAAACCTCGACGAGCAGATTTCACAGCTTAGGCAGTGCCACCCCTCCCCAAGATCACTTTTCTCTTGTAATTTTCTAGATTTTATATAAACCCTCGCCAGGGAGGGAGGCTCGATAATGATTAAAGGAGATAGATGTATTATAAAAAAATTTGCAAGCTTTCATAACCGGACCTCGACAAGCTTCTAAGCTTTTGGACATTTACATCCAAGCTTGGACCGATTTTAAAATGTACTTGATTTTTTATTTTGAAGCCCAAGCCTATCCCTTGTGCCTGATACTCCAATTCGAGCCAGGCAGAAAGCCAGACCATCCGATGGGCCACACCCCTAAATTGTGAAGCAATGGTCTAATGGAATGAGTGCACCTAAACCTTAACGTGTACACAGTTGCATTTGCAGTCGCTGGCATTGCTTCACTTATCTCGAGTGTCCATTAGATCCAGCCTAAAAAAATAAAATTATTATGATCGGATGATCAAAACCATCCAAGGTCTTTGAGGTGTACCTATCCCGATTATCACGTCTAAGTAGATTGCTTGTGGTGGGGGGATATCAGCGTGTGGCTACCTGGCCCAAGCTCTGTGAGGCCCACCATGATGTATGTGTTTTATTCATATGATTCATCCTTTTTCAGCTTATTTTTGAGAATGAACCCAAAAATGATGCGGATCCAAAACTTAAGTAGACCTAGAGCTGTATATGAGTTGAATTGAGTCGAGCTTGCCACAGGTTGGCTTGGCACGGCTAGTAGCTAACCTCAACTCGAACTCAGCTCAGTCCTTGAGCTTGACTGGCTAGCTCAGCTCGGTTCAGTCAGCAGCCCGGGCCAGTTCGAGCTGAGTTTCAGCCTGTGTGATATTTTCTCAAACACACACAGTGCATCTTCAATTTCTCATTGAATGTAAAACAGTAGCAGCAGTTTACAAGTTTTACATCAAACACTTAGCAAATAACATCAAAATCAATATACGAGGGTAGTTTTATAATATAAAGTTTTTTTTAGTAATTTGTTTTGTATCCATTCCTTCTTTGCCACTAGCTGATCCCATGGGAAATGTATGCACAACTCAGCTCGAAATTTTTTCAAGCTCTAAAATCCAACTTTACTTGGTCCGAATCCAATTTTGAGTCGCGGCAAGTCAAGCTTTTCCGAGTCAAGTGGAGCTAGCTAACAAAGCTAACTCGACTCATCTACAGCTCCATGTTTACCACACCATAAAAACCAGTAAGAATTAAACTACTACAGTTGAAACTTTCTAAGGCCACCGTTTTATTTACCATCCAAACTTATTCATGGTCATGCAGATCTAGACGAAGGGAAAACACAAATGTAAGCTTGATCCAAAACTTCAAACTTCTGGTGGCCCTTAAGAAGTTTTCAACGGTAATCACTCAATTCACACTGTTTAGTGCAGCGTGGTCCACTAGAGTATTGGATGTGCTTCAATTTTAAGCTATTGCCACTAAAATGACCACAGAGTGTTGTTTGAACGCCCACCATTAAAAACTTTTCAGGGGCACAAAAGTTTTTGATCAACCTGATATATATATATATATATATATATATATATATATATATATATATATATAATATATATATATATATATATATATATATATTCCCTTCATCCAAGTCTGTATTACCTAATCAACAGGTTATATGTCAAATAACCATTACGATTGGCTCCAAAAGGTTTTTAATGGTGGACATTCAATCACTACTGTTTTCTCATAATGTGGTTCACCTGAGATTTAGATCTACCTCATTTTTGGGATCAAGCCCTAAAATTATCTTTCAAAGAGGATGGACGGCGTGGATAAAACACACATCATGGTGGTGTCCACATAGCCCCCGACCACTAGCCACCAGGCTGATGGCAGTTGGCAGCCTCAGTAGCCAAACCGCGTCCCGTGCCAGCTCCTTTTTTAAAGGTTGGGAACGGCTAATAATTATTATTTTAATGTTACTTTTTCTGACACGTGGCAGTCGTGGCGACGCGGCGAGACGAGCCACTGGACTTCGTCCCGGGCTACTCGGCGATGCGAGTATGTGACCTTCCCGAAGGAGTCGTCTTCGGCGACCTGGATTCCCTCTTCTCGTCTCTCCTCCACCGCATGGGAAAGCAGTTGACACGTGGTAGGGCCGTGGCCATCAACACCTTCAACGGCCTGGATTCCACCAACCTAAACGACCTCAAGTCCAAGCTCCCTACCTGTCTCCCCGTCGGTCCTCTCTACCTCATGTCCCCATTATTACAACAGACCGATCCTCACGCCTCCCTCACGTGGCTCGACCGCTTCACCCATCATCCTTCCTCCGTCACTTACATTAGCTTCAGCTCCATGATGACACCTCCGCCCGCAGAGCTGGTAGCCCTGGCCGAGGGTCTCGAGGCCAGTGGGACCCCCTTCCTGTGGTCCCTACCGGATAAGGCGAGGGAAATGTTGCCAGCTGGATTCCTGGATCGGACGGCTGGGAGAGGCCTCGTCGTCCCATGGACATCGCAGCCAGCGGTTCTATGCCACGTGGCGTTGGGGGCGTTCGTGACGCACTGCGGGTGGAACTCGTTGTTGGAGAGCATCATGGGGTCTGTGCCGATGATCTGCCGTCCGCTTTTCGGGGACCATATGTTGAACGCTCGGATGGTGTCGCACGTGTGGCGGATCGGGATGGTGGTGGACGGTGGGGTGCTGACGAGGGATAGGGTGGTGGGGTCCATCGAGCTGGTGTTGAGGAAGGACGAAGGGAAGGGAATGAGAGAGAGGGCTCGCGCGCTGAGTGAGATGGCTAAGGAAGCTGTTGGAAATGGCGGTAGTTCTGTGGAGAGTTTCAATAAGCTTTTGGAAATAGTAGTCTCTGGTTGTTGAAAGGGTTTTTCTCTTGATATTTTCTCAAGGGATGAAAATTAGTTTTTTTTTTTTTATATCTTCATTAGAACTTTAAGAGTTTGAGATATTTGAATTTTATGCCTGTGTGTTAGTGGACTAGTGAGTGTTTACTACTTAAGGCTAAGACTCCTTTACTTGTTATTGTCCTATTCACACGTGGCTCTTATATACACTAGTAAAATGTAAGTGCCATGCACGTGAGAGTATTTCCGTGTGACCTGTTGGAAAAAATGCATTGGATATTCTGGAAAATAAAATAAAAATAAAATGAAATAAAATTTAATTATTTTGTTTCACTAGGTTGAATCATGTAAAAATACATGTTGTCCTTAAAGCGTGATTCGCCCCCCTTATCAATTGCTCATGGGTTACAGGTGAATTGCTGCCAGTATAGGACAAGCCTGTTTGGATCTGGTGTGGAATCAAATAGTGGGTGTGTTTTAATAGTATTCTAAACTAAGATGCTATTTGGAGAATTTGATGGAAAGGGAGAGGTTTGTATTCAAGATGATGAAATTTGGATCGGAATGGTCCATTTTATATAGGCGCCAAGGAGTGGACCATTGCTAGGTGGCCATCAATGGTTCAAAACGTTTGAAAAACATTTTTGACCGTTGATAATTAATTTTAGCCGTTTCTGATCGTTGGATTGGAAGATCTGACTGTTGGATCATCAAGACCCGTTCGTTTACGAACCGTTGTGGCTTTCAAGGCAGCTAGCCATTTTAAAAATGACTGACCATTTCGGATCAAAGATCTGACCATTCGTAGTCGCATATAAAGCCCCGGCTCATTTCAGATCTATCGCACTTAGGCTCCTACTAAACCACCACTCGCATCGCGATCGCAATGGCTTGCGGCGGTTCGCGTAAGGTCACGAGGGAGCGGCCACTCTGCGACACGATGCGCATG